>PVKU01017698.1:0-10802 GCA_004027475.1 Anoura caudifer
CCTAGCAGAGCCCAGGACTGGGGCAGAATGAAAGACGCAAAGAACCAAGATGTCCTAGGGGAAGAAATGAGGAGTCCCAGCTGCTGGGTGATGGCATGGACACTTGAGCACTGTCTGGACAGATGGGGAGAATTTGAGAGGCTGGGAGGGAGGAGGGGGAGGCACAGAGGCCCTGTGGGTGTCCCCTGCGCTGCCTCCACAGGGACCTGTGCTGCTGTCTGTGGGTGTCAGGGAGCGGGGCTGGGATAAGCAGCTGAACACACGGCTGGGAACTGAACTTGCATCCTGGGGAGTCTGGACTCTGCTCTAACATTCCTGAAAACTGAGTCAGAGATTTCATCTGAGGCACTTGGGGGTTGTGTGGGTCTCTCTGCGGACAGTATAGGGACCTGTGTGGAGCATCAGAAGCCCCAAGTTCACAAGGCAAACAGGGCCAGCACAGAAAGGACACAAGTGCAGTCCCCTCTCAAAACTGATCCACCCAGCCCTGCAGGAGGTCACTCACAAAGTCCGGACTGTAGCAGATTCTGATGTTGTACATTCGGATGTCCATGATCTCATTCTCCAAAATGTCCATGCGAATCATCTCCTCCTCCGTCTCCCCACCTACAGCCACACAACAGCAGCTCGTCCTCAGCATCCCACCCCAGCCAGCCCAGGGCCATGACCCCCTGGACCCCGGCCCCCAGCTCCAGCCCCAGCCCCACTCACAGAGGTTGTGCTTGCGAGCGATGTAGCGAAGGATGGCGTTGCTCTGGGTGACCTTGTGAGCCCCGTCAATTAAGTAGGGCAGCTGGAAGGGCGACAGGGGCAGGTCAGTGGGCCACAGGCTGCCCTGAGCCCCCTCCCTGCCTTTGGGGCACAGATGGACCTGGCCCCACGGTGTGCGGCCCATGGCAGGCATTAAGCAAATGTATCAGAAAGGAATGAGCTGGAACCAGGGCATCAGAGGACAGCAGCGAGGAGAACACGTTGCTGAGAGGCTGCCCAGAGGCCCCGGATTGCCAAACCTCTGTGGAAGCTGGGAAAGGAGATCTGGGTAGAGACAAGCTCACTTATGCCCACTGGCCCCAGCCCCTGCACCTACATTGGGGAAGTCCAGGCCCAGCTCGAACTTCTCACTCAGCCACTGGCTTCTGTCAAAGTCGGGAGCTGTGGTGGAGAAGATGGAGTGAAGGAAACGCCCCCCTGAGGCCGACCCTCCTCCCTGGGTGCCAGGCCCCTGAAAAGGTGAGTCTGCAATCTCAACACCAAGTTTCTCACCCACGTGGTGGGAAACAAGGCCAAGGTCTCAGGCACACCCACGGGGATAAGGCTTCCATGAAGTGCGGAGGAGCCCAAGGGGGAGCCACCAGTCACTGACACAGGGGCCCGGGGTCCCCTCTCCTGTGCTGCACAGAAGCCCCAAGTCCACCCTCAGGCAGTAGAGGCGGCAGAGGTGAGCCACAGGTGGCCCGGGCACCGGTGCTTGGTACCAAATCAGCGGGAGTGGGGCCGAAGTCCAAACGGCACAGGGATGCCCTCACCGTCCCCCATCGTGTATCTCTTCTCCTGGTAGCTGGAGCCTGTGTACTCCAGCAGCATGCGGATGGCGTGAGCCAGCTGCAAGGGACGGCCAGACCGCGGTCAGGGCTCCAGGGCCGGACCTCTGGACTCGCTCTGTTACGGGAACCCCTCCCCCAACACACAGACACACGCATCCCGCAGGCGCCCATGCGCTCGCTCCCCGGAGACCGGAGCAGGGTTGGCTCCGCTAGCCCTGAGCAAAGTCCTTCAGGAGGAACCAGCCCCGGCAGCGCTGCCTCTCCCTGCTCGTCGGCCTCATCCCTCCCGGGCGCCAGGGCGGACCCCTCGCTCACCCCGCGGACATCCCAGTAACCCAGAGTCATGGCCATGGTCAGCGTTCTTTGGCTTCAGGGCACGCCACTGAGCCTAACTCTGAGTTCTTCCGGGGCTTGCGTGGGGCGGTGTGAGGCTTAGTGTAGGCCACACCCCCTCACGGCCCCGCCCCCGCCAAGGACCCAATCATCTCGCGCTCTGGAGGACGCCTCACCGCCCCCTCACCCGGACCCCCGGCTCGGTAGCCCGGGGTCTGGCCCCTGGCCTCCTGGCAAAGATAGCGTTTGTCTGCCACCGAGCCGCGGGGCTTGGGGTACGGAGGTTGGGCACGCAGAAGGCCTCCGGGCCCGGCTCGCCTGGGTGCCGGCGGCGCTACAGGACTCCCGCCCGCATTCAGACTTCGCTGGCTCAGAGGGAGGGGACAGTGCACGTGGGAGACACAGCTGACGAATCTGAACCGCAAACAGCAAGGCTCCTCTGGCTTCCCTCCGGCTCTTGGCACCACTCCGCTTCCCCGCTGGGCGGCGGAGTTCCCAAGGCCTCAGGGAGGCTGGGACTGCCCCTCAAAGCCAAAGTGTCCCTCAGCACCTGTCAAGGGAAGCCCGCCAGCCTGAAAGCTCCTCCAGGACTTTGGATGCTTGATGCCACCTGTCTCCCCACCCACATCATCAGGGGGATAGCGACTCCCAGGGCCAGAGCAGAGACAGGGAGACGGGGTCTCAGGGTTTCCATTTCTGTGCTTAGGAGGACCCAGCTCCTAAGTCATGTGTCTAAGAGTGGTAAGAATAAAAAATGCAAGGCAATCAATTAGGCTTAGGGACAAGGTTGTTGATTAAAATCCAGAACCAGCTTCCACAAAGAGACAGGTGTGGAGGCACAGTCCCTAAACACCCTGCCAGCCAGATGCCTGCTACATGTCCCCAATACTGAACAGAACAGGACGGGAGCATGCTGGTCACACAGGCAGGTGAGGGAAGAGGGAGACCTGTCCCCTGAGGGGCCAGGCTCCTGTGCTGCTGCCAGGGCACCACGTAGGGGGGTGGCCAGCAAGAGCCAAGGGCACCTCCCAGGACCACTGCCAATGTGGCCCTGCAGACCCAGCTGTCGAGGTCCCCAGGGGCTGCCCTGGCCCTGGCTCCTGACCCCTGTGTTTGCAGTATGAGAGAGTGGCTGTGGTGGCCTGTGAAGTCCCTCTGTGACCTGTGACGGGTGGTACAACCCCTGCAAGAACACCTCCTACCTGCCAACTTCCACATTGAAGGCAGAACATCAAATGAAAATGAAGAGAACAGGAACATTTGGGCTGTGGTTGCTTTCCCTTTTTTACAGGATATTAGAAAGCTGAGTGCTTCTGTGGAAACAGATGACGAGGACTGTGAAAGAACAGATGTGCTCACAATTTTAAGGGCCATTGTAGCTGGCAGGGAGGAGGCTGGAACACTCGGTCCCCTGGCCGACCACTGACACAGAGGGCTGTTCACAGGGGCCACCTGAAATCAGTCCTGCCCTGGGTCAGCTGCTGCGGGCGCCAGGTGGCGGATCAGGGTCGAGAGGATGACAGCTGGGCCAGGAAAGGGGTGGATTACCAGGCAGCCTGGTCCTCCAGGTCCCTGGGTGATGCGCTTCTGCCTGTCAGACCACAGGGCCCTCCCACCCCTGGGCCCTGGGCCTGGGCCAGGCAGCTGAGCCTGCCTCTGCCGTGCGGAGTCTCAGACCCCACAGAACACGCGAGTAATGAAACCTACACTCAGTACATATGTAGATGTGATAGGCAGTAAAGCACTCACGTGTCACATGGGCCACTCCGTGGCTTTTGACATAGGATGCTCTTCTGGGTCACCCCCGCAGAGTGGAACACAGGACACTTCCACCCTTCTCAAGGCCCCGCCAGCCACCAACCCTGCACACACAAGGCCCCCACTCAGCTGACGCCTGTCACCTTGGATTCATCTGGCCTGTTGACTTTCATGCAGATATAGCCACAAAGCATGGATTTCACATCTGCATCCTTTTGCCGACACCGTGTAAGCGAGAGTCGTCCACGTTGCTGCGTTCACAGTGGGGCATTTATTCCAGTAGAGTATTGTGTATTCACAGTCACGTGGGATTCCATCACAGGGACAAATAAAGCTGCCGAGGGTACTGTGCTTGCCCCTGGAAGACACAAGCACTCCAGCCTGTTGAACTTGAACATGGAGCAGGATTCCAGGGCCAAGGCTCCATGTCCGTTGCATCCCAGTAGGTACGGCTGGTGCCCAAATGGTTGTGCCCCCAGCAATGAATGGCACCTCCGGGGACTTCATAAATTCAACCATTGTCAAGCCTTTCATTTTTTAAGATTATATTTATTTGTTTTTAGAGAGAGGGGTGGATAGAGAAAGAGAGGGACAGAAACATCAACTGGCCACCTCTCACATGCACCTTAACCTGGGACTGGGCTTCAACCCAGGTATGTGCCCTGGATGGGAATCGAACCTTTGCTTCATGGGCTGATGCTTAACCACATGAGCAACACCAGTCAGGACCAATCGTCCATCCTTTCAACTTTAGCCTGTGTGAATATGTAACAGGGTTCAACTGCACTTGACACTTCCCTACTACATGACGAGGTTCAGCAGAGCTTCATGTGCTTCGAGGCCGTCTGGATGTTACCTCTCAGGAACTACCTGTCAAGACTGGGACCTTTGTTCACGGGGTTGGATTTTGGTAAGAGTCTTTTTTGGATAAGAGGCCTTTGCTGATTTGCAGTATGTTCCCCAGCTGAGCCTGCCCAAACACCAGACTCACACAATCAGGAGCTCCTTACAGTGGCACCAACTGGGAAGCCCTGAGCTAGAGGGACACCCCTCTCCAGCAGCACAATTTATAGCACAGTTTAAAATCCCTTCTAAAACCCACGATGCCGATGGGGAAGGGTGACTGTTGGTGACAGTGGAGGAAACCTAGGCTTAGATATTTACGGAAGGGTGTGACGTGGAGAGCATCCCCTAGCTCTGCACCCCGGACTTGGCTATCTCAGAATGGCAAGAAGAACCTAAAAGCTACTTACGTTTATAACAATGCGATTCAAGCTTTTGGTCCGACATCTCAGCAGGTAGCAGTGAGAGCAGGTGCTCCTCGAGTCTCACTATAACTCCCAAGGACACCAAGAAGAAAGACGCTGGAGGGTCAGCCAGGAAACGAAATCTGGAGGCAAGGCCAAAAAGAAGTGGTCCACAGGCAAAGTTGGGGACAAGCTCAGTTACCTAGTCCTGTGCGAAAGAGCAACACATGATAACTCCGTGAGAAGCTCCCAGCTACAAGCTCCTAACCCAAGCTGTTGTCTCTGAGCCACTGAAGAGCTGTGATTCCCTGGCCAGGGCAGCCCTTCAGGAGCTGCGCAGTGAAGGACGTAGGAAGCTGGTTTCGAAGCACAGAGCTCAGATAATTCACACCAGCAACCCCAAGGGTGGGGATGCCCCAGCGGCTGGGGAAGATGCAGGAGCAATAGGAAACACCAGCTGTACATTTTGAAAAATAAAACTTTATTAAATCAGAAAAGACAGAGCGATTCAAGTGATTCAAGTCGCACTTGTATCACCTTTCCCATCAGCAGTGTGGAATTCCAGAAGCTGAGCAATTCCATCGGCGGTCTGAAGGTCTTCACTGTGGAGTTCTATACCTGACCAAACTATCAGTTGGCTGCACACCAGGACAGACGGTTTTCAGAGGTGCGAGGACTAAAGAAATTCCTCTCGTGGCACTTGTGACAATGAGGGAGTAAACTCAGATGAAAGGTCCTACAGCAGCTGGGCAGCAGCCTGCAGAGGGCGCCATGACAACCTTTGAGAAAAGCATAGAGCGGAAATCCTGGAGATCTCCACATGTGATGAAGCAGACAATGCAGAAGGGAGAAGAACCCTGCGCCCCCCACCGGGGTCCCGGAACACATCTGGGCCCCACTCACTAAGACACGAAGCCCTGCCCGGTGAGCCCCTGAGAATGGAGGACAAATGAGCGAGACAGGCAGGTCCGGAAAGAGGCCTCCCTGCTACAGAGAGCCCCATGAGAGACCCTGCTCCACGAGTGTCTGAAATGGAAACAAGAAGTCGCAATACACCTTACCCCCACCCAGGATCTGGAAGGAACCAGCCCCCGCCAGCATCACCACTGAGACCCTTGGGTCAGCAGGGCCATTGGAGAAATCAGGTGGCCAGGAGGGATAAGGCACAGCACTGTGACTCGGCTTTGCTGGGAACAGGCAGGGCTGGGAGGGACCAGGCTAGGGGCAGGCATGCACCCTGGCAATACTGGACTTCAGGGCGGTGCAGGGAGATCAGAGCTGAGCTCCACAGGCCAGGGGTCCGGGTGGGCTCCTGTATCGAGTGCAATCACTGACAGAAACATCTGTCTGTCTTGATTTAGTGCCACAGAAACAATGCTGGAGGGAGACCTCACTGAGCAAAGAATGAGGGAAGGCTTGAGATCCCACGAGAACTTGGACTGGGAAGGGAAAGGTGCCGCATAGGACCAGAGTGTGGGTGGTGGAAAGAACAGAACAGCTAGCTCCATGGGTACAGGGAGGACCCACCGTTCCCCAGGCCCCTGTGTGCCCCTTGCTCCCATCTCCTGCACTCAAAGGCCCTACTTGTTGCCCCACGTGGCGGGCTTTGTGTACACAGGGGTCGGGAGGAAGCGGCTGGACTTCATGTAGGCAGAGATCTTCTTCAGGCCCTGAGGGAGGGAAACGAAGGCCAGGCATCAGGGTCTGATGCTCTGCCCACCCTGGGCTCCCCCAGCCCCACTGCAGGAACTGGGGGGTCAGGGTCCTGGCAAGACCTCCATCTGGGGTCAGGCACTGGGGCAGAACACAGCCTTCATGGGGTCCGCAGCTCTCCTGAGCTAACTCCCCAGTTTCCCGTAACTGATGTGACTCCTTGGTGAGGGTCAACACACACGAGGGTCTGCCCTACGCCATTATACCCACTAGAGATCATGACGCATGTTTACAAGCTGCACACACCCCCCTACCAGGTAAGTCCTACCATCACCGTCTATCGGAAGGAAACCGGGGCACACAGAGCTGCAGGCAGCGCCTTTCTCGTGCCACACTGCCACATGCTGGGAAGGGCTGGAGGCAGCCGGGCTCTCTCCAACTCTGGCTCCATCTGCGGCACTCCCCTCCTGCCTGCCACGCAGGAGGCCTTGACCCTCCCAGTCTGCACAAACAGCCTTCTTTTGCAGAGGGCGGCTCTGGGCCTCCCAGGGGCTGCCCAAGGAGGGACGGCAGGGGGAACAAAGGGGCTCAGAATGTGCCTGTGAAGCTTGCACAGGAAGCCACACTTCCCCAGCGACTCAGCAAAACAGGGATGAGCGTTGGTAGGAGGCAGTGGAGCAAGAAATTCAGGCCTGACCCTAATGACTTCAGTGAAGGAAAAAGTCCAGCTGCAGGCCTGGCACCTGAGCCCACTCTCACTGGCCAGACCTACCTCCCCGCTGTCCTGCTGCAGCCAACCAGGCCCAAGACACACAGGAGTGTGTGAGCGCCATCTTTCCAAGTCAGAGGGTGCCCAGGACGTTCCACAGGACTCAAAGGTCCTGGGACCCCTGTGACCAAGGCCTGGCCCAGCAGGCAGCAGCCTGCAGCCCACAGCTGTCCCTGATCCCTCCCAGCTGGTCACACATCCCATCTCTTGCCTCATGTGCAAGGCTGATCACTCTGGACCAGAACCAGAGCTCACAGAACCAGCTGACTAAGCAGGTCTCTTGATGGGAGTGGCAAAGGGCACAGACTGTAAGCTGAAAACCCCATGGCCTAACAACTCCTCCAACTCCCTACTCTGTGACAAAGCAGACTTGGCTCATCCTCTGTGAGGTGACTGAGGGTAATGGGTGACTGAGGGTGATGGGTGACTGAGGGTGATGGGTGACTAAAGGTGATGGGTGATGAGCTGGGAGGGGAGGACCAGGCTGTGCACCTCCAGCGCCCTGGTGGGACCCCAGGACCGCACAGCGGGAGGACTCCTGTACCTCTCCAGCTGCATGGAGACCCTGGTTGGAGGCTCCAGGGCTGTGTCTCCTTTGCACCCACTCTGCGCCTGACAACAGGCCTCACACAGAGAAGGGCAGATCAGTGAATACGACCAGAAATCCATGTACCACCCCATCTCAAGATATTAGCTTGGGTAATTAGAGAGAAGAAGGACAGAGAGACAGGAAGGGCAAGGAAGTGCCCACCACTGAAGACATCAGGATGAAACGCTTCCCCAGGGGAGCCCGCATGCACTCTCGGACCCCACACCCACCACCGCCCTGAAATCTCAGTACTGCGCAGCGGGCATCCCCTTGTGCAAAGCTCTTTGGAGGCATAGAGTAAATACTGTTTGTGTCTTTGGTACTCCTGTGCCTCAACACCACTAATTTTGCTATACCCAGACCCTCTGCCTCCCCCCACACCATGCCTTGAGCTGTGCCCCAGGCTGCAGAGGGGCCTGAGCCCTTCTTTCTGGCCCAGGAAAGGGCAGCCACTGACGGCCGCACATGGAGGCTAATGCTGACTGCGAGCCCAGCACAGCCCAGGTCTGGGGCTCTGACCTTCAGCCTTACCGTTTCACCCTCATTTCATTATCTGTAAAAGGGAAGGAGGTCATCCATAATCCATCCAGAGGAACATGGTAAAGGTAGGTTTGACCCAGTGGGCACACACAATGCCGCGGACAGACCCTGGCACACAGCCAGTCCTCAGTAAGCGCTACTTAGGATTCACATGCGCTGTAGGACTAGGGAAGCTTCAGGAATGAGACAGAAGACAAAAGGGACTTCTGGCCAAGATGGAGGCATAGGTGGACACACTGTACCTCCTCTCACAACCAAAATTAAGGACAACAAAGATTTAGAAACAAGAAAACAACCAGAAGTCACAGAAAACTGAACGGTACGGAGGTCCAACAACCATTCATCCAGACCCGTAAGAGGGGCACAGTCGCCGCAGGAAAAAGTGGAGGTGTGGACTGGGTAGGCAGGCAGCAGCAGCTGACAGACCCCAGGTGCACAGGCAGCAGCTAGCGGACCCCAGGCACGGGGTGGCAACTGTGCAAACCCAGTGAGGCTGTGCAAGGCAGCTGGCTGACCAGGTGGTCCCACATTCGTGTTTAGATAATCCAGGGGAAGGGTAAGCAGCGGAAGGAACTGGAATCTGAGAAAGAGTGGAGCAAGTGCCATTGTTTCCTCTCAGACCTTGCCCCCACATACAGGGTCACTACCCAGCAACTGGGCTGCCCCGCCCTGGGGAACACCTAAGGCTTCACCCCTCACTACGTAACAGCCGCGACTAGACCAAAAAAAAAAAAAAACACACACACACAACAACAACAACAAAAAAAACAGAAACAAAAATGGCTCAAACCGGAGAACAAATCAAAGCCCCAGATCCAATTCATCTAAGCGACGGAGAGATGGCCAATCTATCAGATGCACAGTTCAAATCACTGGTGATCAGGATGCTCACAGAATTGGTTGATTCTGCTCACAAATTAGATGAAAAAATGAAGGCTACAATAAGTGAAATGAAGAAAAACGCACAGGGAACCAATAGAGATGGGAGGACAACTGGTACTCAAATCAATGGAGTGGACCAGAAGGAAGAAAGAAACAACCAAACAGAAAACAAGGAAGAAACAAGAATTCAAAAAATGAGGAGAGGCTTAGGAACATCCAGGACATCTTTAAACGTCCCAGCATCCGAATTATAGGGGTACCAGAAGGGGAAGAGGAAGAGCAACAAGTGGAAAACTTATTTGAACAAATAATAAAGGAGAATTTCCCCAATCTGGCAAAGGAAATAGACTTCCAGGAAGTCCAGGAAGCTCACAGAGTCCCAAAGAAGCTGGACCCAAGGAGGAACACACCAAGGCACATCATAATTACGTTAGCCAAGATTAAAATGAAGGAGAGAATTCCAGAAGCAGCAAGGGATAAGGGGACAGTCACCTACAAAGGAGTTCCCATCAGACTGTCAGTTGATTTCTCAAAAGAGAACTTACAAGCAAGAAGGGGCTGGAAAGAAGTATTCCAAGTCATGAAAGGCAAGGACCTACATCCAAGATTGCTCTATCCAGCAAAGCTTTCATTTAGAATGGAAGGGAAGATAAAGTGCTTCCCAGAGAAGGTCAAGTTAAAGGAGTTCATCATCACCAAGCCCTTATTATATGAAATGTTAAAGGGACTTATCTAAGAAAAAGAAGATAAAAAATATGAACAGTAAAAAGACAGCAAAGTCACAGGTAATAACAACCACACCTAAAACAAAAGCAAACTAAGCAAACAGCCAGAACAGGAGCAGAAACACAGAAATGGAGATCACATGGAGGGTTAGCAACAGGGGAGTGGGAGGAGGAGAGGGGGAAAAGGTACAGAGAATAAGTAGCATAGATGGTGGGTAGAAATTAGACAGGGGGAGGGTAAGAATAGTGTGGGAAAAGTAGCAGCTAAAGAACTTATGACACATGGACATGAACTAAAGGCAGGGAATGTGGGTGGGAGAGGGTGTGCAGGGTGGAGGGGAATGATGAAGAAATATTGGACAACTGTAATAGCATAAACAATAAAATATATTAAAAAAAGAAGAAGACCAAAGGGGTAAAAAGTGAGAGACCAGTGGAATCACCTCAAAGCGAACCAAGAAGTCCTTCAGGTTTGCAAACGCATCCAGGCACTTGGGCTCGAACATGCGCAGCACATCTAGGATGTCATACGCCAGAAAATCCACATAGGTGAGCTGCAGACATGACAGAAGGAATGGGTGCCAAACTCTGAACCTGGGATATGTCAACTCCCCCCCCCAAAGCCTTCCCCTTACCTTGTCCCCTGCAAACCAAGACCTCTTCCCCAGAAACTGAGAGAAGAGCTTCATCTTCTCAGGGAGCACCTTCAAAAACTCAGGCTTCAGTTTCTCCTGAGGCACAAAACAGCTGTCACCACCCTCA
>PVKU01017699.1:0-10700 GCA_004027475.1 Anoura caudifer
TTTTTTTTTTTTTTTTTTTTTTTTTTTTTTTTTTTTTTTTTTTTTTTTTTTTTTTTTTTTTTTTTTTTTTTTTTTTTTTTTTTTTTTTTTTTTTTTTTTTTTTTTTTTTTTTTTTTTTTTTTTTTTGTCTAGTTGCAGCTGTCACGTAGTGAGGGGTGGAGCCTTAGGTATTCCCCAGGGCGGGGCAGCCCAGTCGCTGGGTAGTGACGCTGTATGTGGGGGTGGGGTCTGAGAGGAGACAATGGCGCTTGCTTGCTCTGCTCACTCGGATTCCAGTCCCCTCCACTGCTTCCCCCTTGCCTGGATTATCTGCACGTGAATGTGGGACCACCTGGTCAGCCAGGTGCCTTGTGCGGCCTCACTGGTTCTGCACAGTTGCTGCCCCGTGCCCAGGTTCTGCTAGTCGCCGCCCGTGCACCTGGGGGCTGCCAGCTGCTGCTGCCTGTGTGCCCGGTCCGGACCTCTGCTTTTTCCTGCCGCGACTCCTCCCCTCTTACCGGTCTGGATGAATCGTTGTTGGACTTCCAAACAGTTCGATTTTCTGAGTTCTGGTTGTTTTCTTGTTTGTAAATCTTTGTTGTCCTTAATTTTGGTTGTGAGAGGAGGCACAGTGTGTCTGCCTACGCCTCCATCTTGGCCGGAAGTCCTCTCTAGGGTATCTCTACAAATGGATTGCTGGACCATGGAATATGTACATCTTAAACTTTATTACTTATAGGAAACCCTAAGGTAGTTATAACAATTTTTGCTGCTACCACCAGTTCCTGTTGCTTATGTCCTTGATATTGTTACAATTTAAGGTTTTGTCAATATGATGGGTATGAAATGAAATGTTTTATGTTATATTAGTTTGTATTTCCCTGATAATTAGTGAGGTAGAACATAATAGGTTGTTAATTTTTCTTTTCTGTGCAGTGCCTGGTTCATGTTTTGCTTAGTTTTCTATTTGCTGTTTTTCATATTGATTTGTAGTTATTTATAGTTTCTGGCTTTTTTTTTTTTTGTTTTGTTCAATAGTGCAAATATCTTTTAGTGTTCTGTCTTCCTTTTTGGAACAGAAGTTACTAATTTTAATGTAGTTGAATATTTAGATCTTTTTCTTTTTTTAATTTATTTTTCAATCACAGTTGACTTACAATAATGTATTAACTTCTGGTCTACAATATAGTGGCTAGACATTTATATACCCTATTAAGTGATCATCCTGATCAGCCTAGTACCCATCTGACACCATACATAATCATCACAGTGTTATTGAGTATATTTCCTATGCTGCACTTTATGTCTCCGTGACTGTTTTTAATAACTGGCAATTTGAACTCCTTAATCCGTTTCATCTTTGCCATCCAACCCCTCCAACTACTTCCCATCTGGTGACTATTAATTTGTTCTTTGTGCCTGTGAGTTTGTTTCTGTTTTGTTTTTGTTGTTTAGATTCCGCATATAAGTGAAATTATATGTCTTTCTCTGTCGTATTTAGCATGATATTCTCTAGGCCCATCTACATTGTCACAAATAGTAATGTTTCCCTTTTTTCATAGCTGAGTAATATTTCATTGTATATATGTAGCACATCTTCTTTATCCATTCATCTATCATTAGACATGTAGGTTGCTTCCATATCTGGGCTACCATAAATGATGCTGCAGTAAACATAGAGGAACATGTATTTTTTCACTTAGTGTTTTAGATTTCTTTGGATAAATAGCCAGAAGTGGAATTGCAGGATCATATGGTAGTTCTATTTTTAATTTTTTTGAGCAACCTTCATACTCTTTTCCACAGTGGCTGCACCAACAGAGCATGAGTTTTCTCTTATCTCCATATCCTCCCCAAAACTTGTTTATTGATTTATTAATGATAACCATTGTGACAGGTGTGCAGTGGTATCTCACTGTGGCTTTAATTTTTATTTCTCTGATGATTAGTGATATTCAGCATGTTTTCATGTCTTTTGGCCACCTGTATGTCCTCTTTGGAGAAGTGTCTATGCAGGTCCTCTGCCCATTTTTTATTTGGATTTGTGTGCGTGTGTGTGTGTGTGAAGTTTTAAGAGTTCTTTATGTATTTTGGATATTAACCCCTTATAGTGTGTATCATTCTCCAATTCAGTACACTGTCCTTTTGTTTTGTTATTGGCTTCCTTTGCTGTACAGAAACTTTTTATTTTAATGTAGTTTCATCTGTTTATTTATTTATCTATTTTTAAAACTTTTCATGTATTTTATTTTTTTATTTTTTTACTTTTATTTTTTAAAGATTTTACTTATTTATTTTTAGAGAGAGGAGAAGGGAAGGAGAAAGAGAGGGAGAGAAACATCAATGTGTGGTTACCTCTTGTGTGTCCTCTACTAGGGACCTGGCCTGCAACCCAGGCATATGCCTTGACTGGGAATCAAACCGGTGACCCTTTTGTTCACAGGCCCCATACTCAGTCCACTGAGCTACACCAGCCAGGGCTCATCTGTTTATTTTTTTCTGTCATTTCCCTTGCACAAGGATGCATATCCAAAAAAATATATATTGTTAAGAATCATTTTAAAGGGTTCACTGCCTATGTTTTCTTCTAGGAATTTCATGGCTTCACATCTTATGTTTATGTCTTTAATCCACTTTGAGTTTTATTTTTGTATATGGTGTAAGAAAATGGTCTAGTTTCATTTTTCCCAACACCATTTATTGAAGAGACTGTCCCATTGTACATTCTTGCCTCTGTGACAGCAGGGGTTTGTATCTGGGTTCTCTGTTCTGTTTCATTGATCTGTGTTTTAGTTTTCATGGCATTACCGTGCTGCTTTGATTACTCTAGCCTTGTAGTATAGTTTGATATCCAGTCACATGACACCTCCAACTTTGCTCTTTTTTCTTAAGATTTCTTTGGCTGTTCAGGGTCTTTTGTGATTTTATATAAATTTTAAGATGGTTTGGTCTAGTTTTGTGAAAAGCACCATTGGTATTTTTATAGGATTATGTTGAATTTATAGATTGCTATGGGTAGTATGGACATTTCAAGGATGTTAATTCTTCCTATCCATGAACATGGTATATGTTCCCATTTATTTGTATCTTCTTTAGTTTCTTTCTTCAATGTCTTATAGTTTGTCAAGTACAGGCCTTTTACCTCCTTGGTTAAATTTATTCGGGAGTATTTCCTCTCTTTTTTTTTTATATTTTTTTCAAAATGGAAGAGGAGATGGATATCCTCACCTGAGGATATGTTTATTGATTTTACAGAGAGGGGAAGGATGGGGGGGAGAGAGAGAGAGAGAAACATCGATGTGAGAGAGAAACATTGATCCATTGCCTCCCATATGGGGGTCACACCACAACCTAGGTATGTGCCCTGACCCAGAACTGAACCTACAACCTTTTGGTATGTGGGATGATGCTCTAACCAACTGAGCCAGGTGGGGAGGGATATATTTTAAAGATTTTATTTATTTATTTTTAGAGAGAGGAGAGGGGAAGAAGAAAGGGAGAGAAAGATCAATGTGTAAGTGAAAAACATTGATTAGTTGCCTATCACACACCCCCAACTGGGGACCTGGCCTGCAGGGCAGCCCTGATTGGGAATTGAACTGGCAACGTTTTGATTCACAGGCCAGCAGTCAATCCACTGAGCTACTCCAGCCATGGCTAGGTGTTTTATTTATTTATTTATTTATATGCAATGTAACAGGTTATTTTCTTATTTTTTCTTTCTGTTAGATCTTTTCTAATTGGTTTGTGCTTTTATATCTTGTAGAAGTAATTCTTTCCTACCTTATATATTTTTATTTTTTAAATTTTTTAAAACATTTTCAAGAGCCTTTTTTTAAACATTTTATTTATTTATCTTTAGAAGGGAAGGGAAGGAGAGAGGGAGAGAGGGAGAGAAACATCAATGTATGGTTGCCTCTCATGCGTCCCCTACTGGGAACTGGCCTGCAACCCAGGCATGTGCCCTGACTGGGAATCGAACCGTGATCCCTTGTGTCACAGGCCCGCGCTCAATCCACTGTGCTACACCAGCCAGGGCCTACCTTACATATTTTTAAAGGTTTTAAAATTTGCCTTTTCCATTTCAGTCTTCAATATTTTACTTAATTTCTCTGATAAAGTTTTCTCTTTTGAAGTCTGTTTTGTCTAATGTTAATATTGCTACTTTGGTTTTCATTTTGTTTCTACTTCTGTGGTGTATCTTTTCCCATTTTTTACTTTGTGTTTCTTATTCCTTATGTTTTAGGTTTGTCTTTAAACAAATAGCATAAATCTATAATTTAAAAAAGTAATCCTCATAATCTGTCTTTTCATTGGGGAATTTCATTTTTTTTTTCTTCTGTTCACACCCTGCCCCCCTCCACTTTTGGGCTGAGTTTCTTACTCTCTTCCTTCTGCTTTTCTCATTTCAATTCTTAGAAGTTATATATTCTATCCTTTGGTCTTTCTTTAGTGAGTACTCCAGTTTTTAAAATATTAGATGCTTAAAGTTCAAATTTAAATTTGAATAATACAGGGATCCTTGAATGCTTTATTGACCATCACCTTCTGCCAATTCATGCCATTGTTGTTCATTTTTGTAGTTTTTATATTTTTCAATTTAACATCACAAATTATACTTTCTAATCTCTGTTTTATACGGTCAGTAGAGACTTAGAATAGTTCCATATTTTACCAGTTCCTTTGTGTGTTCACTCCTTCATTCTGGGGTTATTTTCCTTTTTCCTAATGTATAGCCTTTAAAAGTTTATTTGGTGAGTTTAAAAACTCTCAGATTTTACTTGTCTGACAGTCATTTTAATTTGCCATTGTTCTTGAAAGTTACTTTGATTGGTCTAAGTGTTTAAAAGAACAGAGGTAGGCGAAGTGTTTTTTAAAGGGCCAAAAATAAGTATTTTGAAGTTTGTGGGCCATGCAGTCTCTCAAGTAACTCAGCTAGGAAGTTCATATTGGCTACAGAAACACTGTAACACTGAGAAATCAAATAATTTTAGTGTAATCAGGAAACTACTCAGTGTACAGAGTGAGAGGCCCAATGCAAAGATTTTTTTAAGGCTATGAATTAAAACAGACACTTATTATCTGTGGTGCAGGTCCCTGTAATGTATATAGGGGTGGATTTATTTTCATTTAACCTGGTCAGAATTGGTTGAGTATCCAGAATCTAAAGATTAGTGCCTCTCATTATTTCTGGAAATTTTCAGCCATTATTTTTTGCTCATAATGATAACAAACATAGGAGGTGGGAAAATACATTGGAAGATTTTCAGCAGTTATAATGTAAGATGTTATTTATTATATTATTTAATATGATGTATCCCTTAAAAAAAACTCCCTTCTAGTATTAAGTGCTAGACAATTTCTGTGTAGATAACCTCATAAGCACCCCCCTTTTTTAAAAAAACTTTTACTGTGTACTGTAAAAGATCTAGAAAAAGAGCTTCAGGTCTTGTTTTTTAAAAAGCCATTAAACTTAAGTCAAAAACCAAGTACGGAGTACAAAACTGCAATAGGGGCCATGGTGATTCCATGCCATCTGCCTCCCAAGTCCTTCACACAGAGCAGCGGCCTCAGTCCATGGATATCACGTCACTCTGCTGCGTGGACATAGGCAGGTCCAGCCTAGGGGTGGGGTGGGGTGGGGTGGGGTGGGGAGCATCTGGGTCCTGTTGTTATTTGGGTATTCTCAACCTGGAACAGGCCACATAAAACCAAGAACCAGCTGGCATGAAGGATTAAGTTGAAACATTCCCTTCCCCCCACTCTACCTCCAACCTTTAATTTCTTGGTTTTGGTTCTTCCCAGGAACTGCGTTGGGTTCTTGTAAGTTGCCTGTTAAACACTTCACAGTAGGGCCTTACAGCTTGGTCTAATGGAGGTGTCTTCTGAAGTGCTCTCATGTACTGCAATCTCTCATTTCACTGTGTGCTACAGATGAGGCATTTAGCTGACCTTCTCTCACTATCCCTGCTGATCTGCCCCTCATGGAGATCTCACAGTCACTTGCTTGAAATATTCTGGAAGATCAGCATATTCATTTCAGTAGCAGATGACCTTAATCCTTTGTCCAGCATGCTTTCACAAAGCTGCTTGAACTCATCTACATCTCCTCTCTGAACTGATATGTTCTAAGTCAGATTTATGCTTGATGACCTCCAGAAAAAGGACTTGGAAAGTGATGTCATCCACAGTCCAGTCACAACCCAGGAAAAGAAATGACTTGTTTTTATAGAGTTTCTGAATCTCTTGTAACTTGAGTGTTCCTGAGCACATTCGGATACCCAGCTGGATGGAGGATGTGTCGCTAGGGTTCGTGTAGACCCTAGGGTGTGTAACATGGGCAGCTCCTGCTTCTCTTGAGCCCACTCTAGGACCTTTTTTTCACCAGTAAGATCAAGGGAGTTGATTGTTGAAATTTGTAGTCAAGACCAGGGCTCCATTTTCCGTCAGGTGGAGAACTGACTAAATAGCTGTTTTCCAGAGTCTTCCATCTTTGACTCCAAATCATCAAGTACTTTATACAAACAGTCCTTGAAGGCTGGTGTGTCTGAGTGGATTGAGTGCCCACCTGCAAACTGAAAAGTCACCAGTTCAATTCCCAGTCAGGGCACATGCCTGGATTGCAGGCCAGGTTGCTGGTTGGGGTGTGCGAGAGGGAACCGATTGATGTTTCTCTCACACAATGATGTTATTCTACCTCTCTGTCTCCCTCCCTTCCCCTGTCCCTAAAAATAAATAAATAAATCTTTAAAAAATAAAAATAAACAGCCCTTAAAAAATATGGCTTGAACGTTACTAGTACGAGGGGAGAGTTTCTGGTAAAGGTCATGGGCAACATGAACAAGATTCTTGTCTTCGTGGAGATATTTCTGAAATTTTTTGCTCTTCTCATCTATTTTTCTTTATTTTTAGAGAGAGGGGAAGGGAGGGAGAATGAGGGAGAGAAATGTCAATGCGTGAGAGATATATCAGTCATCAGCTGGTTGCCACGCCCCCAACTAGGCACCTGGCCCAGAACCCAGGCATGTGACCTGACTCGGAATCCAACTGGGAACCTTTCAGTTCACAGGCCAACACTCAATCCACTGAGCTACAACAGCCAGGGTGTCTCTTTATCTTCTAGAAGATCAAAATCAGTGGCAGCATCAAATAAGGCCTGAATTAACTAAAATGGTTCTAGAATTTCAGGCCGGGAACTTGAGGTACAACTGCAGCATTAATGCAGTTTCTAGTCACTGGCATAAGTTCCCAAGGCTTCTGACTTTTTAATCTTGGAAGCAGCTTCCTGGGCTTTTTGTGGGTGGAGGCAGGGACACCATCACAGAAGAATACAAAAATCTTGTCTATATCAGATTCTTGGCTCCTGTAGAAGCCATCCAGTTTGGTGCAAAGAATGAGAACTTCATTGTCACTGCTTTCCTTGCTGTGAAGCTTCTGAGAAGGTATATCCTTGTCTGCTCCAAAGGCTGCTGCTCTAACTTATAAGCTTCCTTTTATTAAAGTTAATACTTTTTTTTGGTTTAGCTGCTAAGAAGCATAGCATTATGTATAATACTAATAATACGTAGTGTCTTAAGAACTTAGTACATTTATTTGCGCACATTTTATCATGGATCATAATTATACATTATAAATACATGTAAGTATATATTAAAATATGCATTTTACATTATTGATAGTTTGACATTTGTTTTGTAAACTATATTCAAAATAATTATTTGTGCCTCTATATGCGGTTAATGCAATAATTACATGATTGGAGAGCTACTTACTGATGATTGTTATTGGAATGGTGGTGCTTTAACACAGACTTCTTTCATTTCAGAGAACTCAACTTCCTGCATCTGCTGAATCTCAAAACCCCCAGCTAAAAAAAGGTGTGTGTGGAATTTCATTGTATGTGTATATTTGCAGATTTCTTTTATTATCATTTTTGTTCTATTCTATATGCATTAGAGCTTTTAAAAATGTGATTGTTGATCAAAGCACTATTAGTGTAAATGTTTTGCCATATTTAATTTTTATTTTATGGAGTTGTTAGATATTAGGGTATTGATTTTACCTATAAGTGTGTTTAAGAGGAGTTTTATTATTATGTAAATGTGTATTAATTTTGTACTTGTGGAAAACTACTCTAAAATTCCCATAAGTACATATCAGGCCTCAAATAATTTCATGTATATGTTAAGTAAGTGTGAAGTTTTATGAATATTGAATCTGGGAAGCCTAACTTGATAGGGACCTATACTGTAAAGAACTACATTTTACACCCTGATAGGGGTCTGATGTATACTTTAGAGGAACAGGATTCCTTCATTTGATAACCTAGTCTTAGGAGGGTTTGCATCTGGTGTAGTGACTACATATATTGGGTCTCCTCCCACACCTGAACTTTTTATTTAGCAGAAAAGACCATCTATTTTGTTATTTACTCATTTATTCATTATTGTCTAGGTAAACCAAGGCTGAGTGGAAGAGGTGTGTCTTGGTCACAGTCTGCATATCTTAGTTTTAGTCACCAGGCTGTACTTCTTTTGCAGCATGTGCTTTCCTGTTGTCTGCTAAGAGTTTAAAGTTAATTCTGTTAATAAATTGTTTAGTTTACTCGGGGCATTCCTGTTACTATTTGAAATTGTAATGCAAATTGTAAGAAAATATTATTGCCTCTCAGAAATTTATTTTCAGAGAGTTTTTCAAGAAAAATCTTTCACTGAAAGATCAGTACATCTATAATTTAGATTATTTGTGAAATTTAGATGTAATTTGCCAATATTTAACATAATTGCTAATATTTTTTACACCATTTCTGGGCATGAGAGTCATCTTCCTGTGATATCTGTCACTTCATTTAATCACCATGGTGATTTGACTAGTTAGGTGGAGCTAGTGGGTATGGTGGATGTATCGCCAATATTCTTTCCACACTTCTATCAGAGTCAAACCCAGAGGTTCCACTGATTGCCAGATCAGGAGAACTGTAATTACTATACACCAATCAAGAATTGGCCCATGCCTAATCCAGGCTAATGAGATACAAAGTTTATAGCTATGGGGAAAAGGGACACATTTACATGTTATGTTATAAAATTTAACAGTGCTGTAGTGCCCCTTGGAATCAGTTCTTTCTCCCTTCCCCACCGCAGAGCAACTACTTTTTGATTTCTTTTACTAAAGTTTAAATTTTCCTGTTCTTGAATCCCTCATAAATATGAGTATTTGCCAGGTTGCAGAACCAGTGATAGGTGTTTGGATTCTGCCCTCGGAGAATTGACAGTCTTCAGGGTGTATAGAATATAAGCAGATTAGAGTGCTGTGTATGCTCCCTAGATCCTTTTTTTGAAAATTAAGTACTTTCAGTTCCTTCAATAATCTTCAAATGAGATGTTTAGAACTCTTTGCTATTATTGGTTTGGTCCCATGGTGAATGTGTTGGCCCTCTTGGAAGTAGAGAATTCAGGACTAAATAGAGTATTCCAGGTGTGGTGTGAACAAGGCCATGCGGAACATCAGGAAGATAAAATCTCTTCATCTGAATCTTTTATTTCTGTTAGTCCAGCTCAAGGTTGCGTTGCCTTTTGGGTACTCATTTTATACATTTGCAATACAAGTGTATTGCACAGTGGCAGGAATATCATTCATGTAGAATACAATGATTGCAATAAAAATGATTTGCCTTTGGAGTTGTGGTGGTGACACAGTCCCCTAAAATATTGAGACTATAACATGCTCTTAATATGCACTTAATTTCTGACTTCCATAATCCATAATTTTATCTATCAATATGGTGGATTACATTGAATTTTGGAAAGTTGTATCAACCTTGCATTTCTGGGATACATCTCACATGGTAATCATGTATTAACCTTTTTTATATGTGGCTTGATCCAATTTGCTGATACATTTTTTTAGATTTTATTTATTTATTTTTAGAGAGAGGAGATGGGAGGGAGAGAAACATCAATCAGTTGACTCTCATACATCCCCATCTGGGGACCTGGTCTTCAGCCCAGGCATGTGTCCTGACTGGGACTCAAACCAAAGACCTTTTGGTTCTCAGGCCAGTGTTCATCCCATTGAGCCACACCAGCTAGGGCTTTGCTAATATTTTGTTAAGGATTTTTGCATTTGTGTTCACGAAAGATGTTAGTCTATAGTTTTCTTCTTTTGTAATACTTTTGTCTTTGTGTCAGGGTTATGCTGGCCTCAAACAAGTTGGGAACTATTCCCTCTTCTATTGCAAATCCTGTAAGATTTTATATAGAATAGGTGGTATTTATTTTTTTGTTTTAAAGATTTTATTTATTTATTTTTGAAGAGAGGGGAAGGGAG
The DNA here is from genome assembly GCA_004027475.1 of Anoura caudifer. Classification (NCBI taxonomy): domain Eukaryota; kingdom Metazoa; phylum Chordata; class Mammalia; order Chiroptera; family Phyllostomidae; genus Anoura; species Anoura caudifer. The sequence continues at coordinate 10,309 of PVKU01017699.1, forward strand.
GGGGAAGGAGAGGGAAAGAAACACCAATGTGCAAAGAAACATTGATCAGTTGACTGCCTCACACATCCTGACCAGGGACGGGGCTGTAAGCCAGGGGAATCAACCTTTCACCCTGCAGCATGACACCCAACCAAATGAGCTGCACTGGTCAGGGCTCGGTGTTGTTTCTTTCTTTCTTTCTTTTTTTAATTATATTTTATTGATTATGCTATTACAGTTGTCCCATTTTCCCCCCTTCATTACCCTCCACCCTGCACACCCCCTCCCACCCACATTCCCCCCTTTAGTTCATGCCCATGTGTCATAAGTTCTTTAGCTTCTACATTTCCCACACTATTCTTGCCCTCCCCCGTCTATTTTCTACCTACCATCTATGCTACTTGTTCTATGTA
>PVKU01017700.1:0-10807 GCA_004027475.1 Anoura caudifer
TCCTTGGGGAAGTCCTTTCCATCCCCCCTGGCTCAGAGCATGGCCACAGCTGTTTAACATATCTATGAAACCAGTTAAAGGTTATAGATATGTTAAATGACCATTCTGGGGGTTATCTGCAAAACCATTGCTATGCAAAACAACTCAATGGCCCTGCTCCATTTGTCTCTTCCCCCAACTCATACCTGTGGGGGAGGGGGTGAGGACATCTTATATGTCCCTCTAATGTTCCCTGGACACCGTGAGTTCTGGGCCCCATTCCAACTCCCTTTTGGGGCCCCCCTCTTGGCTGCACCCTGTTACAGGTCTAGCTGATTGCCATAATGGCTAAGCCTTGCACTCTGAGTTAAATGGAAGTCATTGGAGGATTTTCAATCACAGAGCCACAAGATCTGCCTTACACCCTTTAAAAATCAGAGTACAAGTTGGCAAAGAAGGGTGGAATGAGGGGGACCATTAAGGAGATGTTGCAAACGTTCCAGGTGAAAATGATGGTCGTGGTCCAGGATGATAGAATAGGGGTTGAATGAAGGCAGTCCAGTTCTGGATCTATTCTGAAAATAAATCTGCAGATATTTACTGATAGATTGGACATGGGATGTGATTAAGAAAGACTGGTTTCCAAGAAAGAGGTAAGACTGGACACACACATTTGTGAGTGTCTAGTGTATAGATGGTATTTAAAGCTATGACACTGGATGAGATAACCAGGGGAGAGAACATACATAAATACATTTTTTCTAAGCTACCAGATTTGGTTTATCCACCCCAGGACTGAATCTAGAATACAATGAGTGCTCTAGATCAGGAAGATGAAGAATAACCAGCAAAGGAAACAGAAGTTTTCAAGGTAGACTAGGAGGAAAACAAGAGTGTGTTGCGTTAAAGTTGAAAATGTGTTCTAAGGAGGAGAGCAGTGTCAAATGCTGGTGAAAGGTGAGGTGATACTCAAACTATTTAATAATCAGCATGGAAAATAAATTAACGTAAAAGGGTGTATTTAACAATCTAAAAGAAATTCTCCTTTATCCTTTAAAAAAGCTAAGCTAAATATCATGTGACACAGTTGTAGTAGTCATTGTATAAATTGTTCACCAAGTCACTGTAATAAATTCCAAATCTCTTGTCAATTTTTAGTTGTTGATGTTATATTTTATTGGAGGAGGCTGTCATTAGCTAAACGATGCCTCTCTCTGAGCTTTACATTGATAAAGAAGACTGCATCAAACACACAAAAACTCCCTTAGTAAATTAATAGTCATTGGTGACTTGGAGTGTCAGATTTATATCAATAATATAGATCACAGCACCAAATTCTTTCAGCTTTTACTGAAAAGCAATTATAGAGTTCTGGCCAAGATAGAGGTGCAGGTAGAAACCCTTCACTTCCTCACACAACCAAAAGGAAGATAACAACCAATCTAAAATCAATAAACAACTAGAAGTACCAGAAAATCAAACTGCATGGAACTCCAACAACCACGGAATTAAAGAAACAGTCAAACAGAACAACCAGACCAGTAGAGAGAAACTGCAGTGAGGTGACAGACTGTGAGGGCAAGGCTAGGTGTTGCCAGGTGACAGGCTGCACGAGAGGGGCAGACTTAAGGGGAAACTGAGACTCAGAGGTGGCTGTGGACTACAGCAGTTGCCATGGTGGGGGAAACTCCCAGTCTGACCCAAGAGTTTGTTGAAAAGTGCACTAGAGCTGAGCAGGCAAGCTGCATTGTTCTCTCTCTGGTCCCTCCACCACAGGCAGCTCTGCAGGGCAGCAATGAGGTTTGCCTTGCCTGGGCGAACACCTAAGGCTCCACCCCCTTATAACTTAACAGGGATCCCCCAAAAGAAGTAGGGCCAAAATGAGAGAATGGAGCAAAACCTCAGAAAGAGAGCTAAGCAATTAGGGTATAGCCAGCCTATCTGATGGAGAATTTAAAGCTCTGGTAATCAAAATGCTCACAGAAGGGATTGAGCTTGGTTGAAAAATGAAAGAACAAATGAAAGATACCCAAAATGAAATACAGCAAAATATTCAAGAGACCAACAGTGACAGGAAGGAAACCAGGTTTCAAATCAATGATTTGGAACAAAAGGAAGAAATAAACATCCAACCAGAACAGAATGAAGAAACGAGAATTCAAAAAAGTGAAGAGAGGTTTACAAACCCCCGGGACAACCTGAAACATTCCTATATCTGAATTATAGTGTGCCAGAAGGAGAAGAACAACAGCAAGAAATTGAAAACTTATTTGAACAAATAATGAAGGAAAACTTCCCCAATCTGGCAAAGGAAATAGACCTTTCGGAAGTCCAGGAAGCTCAGAGAGTCCCAAAGAATTTGGACCCAAAGAAGAACACACCAAGGCACATCTTCATTAAGTTAACCAAGATTAAAGACAAAGAGAGAATCTTAAGCAGCAAGAGGAAAAGAAAGAGGTACCTACAAAGGAGTGCCCATAGGCTATCAGCTGATTTCTAGAAAGAAACCATACAGGCAAGAAGGAGATGGAAAGAAATATTTAAAGTCATGAAAGTCAAGGACCTACATCCACGATTGCTCTATCCAGCAAAGCTGTCATTTAGAATGGAAGGGTAGATGAAGTGCTTCCCAGAGAAGGTCAAGTTAAAGGAATTCATCATCTCCAAGCCCTGATTATATGAAATGTTAAATGGACTTGTCTAAGAAGAGGAAGATTGAAAATATGAGCCGTAAAACGACAACAAACCCACAACAATCAACAAATGAACCTAAAAAAATAAAAGAAAGACAACAAAAACAAAAACTAAGCAAACATCTAGAATAGGTACAGAATCAGAGAAATGGATATCACATGGAGAGTTTTCAGAATGGAGGGGGAGGGGAAGAATGGGGAGGAAGGTACAGGGAAGAAGAATCATAATTGGTAGGTATTAAATAGATGAGGAAAGGCCAGAAATGGTATAGGAAACAGAGAACTCAAAGAACTTATATGTATAACCTATAGACATGAACAAAGTGGGGGATGCTGTAGGGTTGGGGGTGCAGGGTAGAGGGGGGATAAAGGGGGAAAATTGGGAAAAGTATAATAGCATAATCAATAAAATATAATTAAAAAAGAAAAACAATTACATTAAAAATGTTCTACCCTCTTAAATGCTTTAGCTCTTATATTACTAAAATTTTGTGTACTAAAAATCTTTATTATCAACTAAATTAAGAAAATCATTTTGAATTTCCAGTTCTGGCCAGGATGGAGGCATAGGCAGAAATGTTTTGCTTCCTTGCACAACCAAAAGAGGTATAACAACCAGTATAAAAACAAAGAACAGCCAGAACTACCAGAAAATCATTTGCATGGAAGTGCAATGACCAAGGAGTTAAAGAAGAAATACTCATCCAGACTAGTAGGAGGGGCAGAGAAGATGCATAGCAAGGTGGTGGACTGTGCAGGCAATCCTACATTTGTGAGTAGATAAGCAGGGAGGAAAAATAGGGGATCAAGATAGACCATGACATCCAGGGTGCCAGAGAGGGAAACTAAAGACCCAAAACCCTGGCTTTTAAAAAATCTGTAGGAGCCATGGCTAGTATAGTTCAGTGGATTGAGTACAGGCCTACAAACCAAAGGGTTGCTGGTTCCATTCTCAGTCCAGGCGCATGCCTGGGTTGGGGGCCAGGTTCCCAGTAGGGCATACGAGAGAGGCAACCACACATAGATGTTTCTTTCCTTCTCTTTCTCCCTCCCTTTCCCTCTCCCTAAAATAATAAATAAACAAAACATTTAAACAAAATCTGTAGGGGTTGCAGCAGCAGGGAAAACTCCAAGTCTCACACGAGAGTCCATTGGACAGGCCCATAGGATCCTAAAACATACACAAACCCGTCCATCTGTGAATCAGCACCTAAAAGGGCACAATCCACTTGTGAGAAGCAAGGGAAATGACAGAAAGTGGGATGAGAGCAGAGCAATAGGCATTGTTCCCTCTCTGACCCCTCCCCCACAGACAGCACCACAACACAACAAAGTGAATTACCCTGCCCTGTCCAATACCTAAGACTCCACCCCTTACCATGTAACAGGTGCACCAAGACAAAGAAATATGGCCCAAATGAAAGAACAGATCAAAACTCCAGAAAAAGAACTAAGCAGCAAGGAGATAGACAACCTATCCCATGCAGAGTTCAAAACACTGGTAATCAGGATGCTCACAGAATTGATTGAGTTGGGTCACAAAATGAAGGAAGAAATGAAGTCTACCCAAAGTTAAATAAAGCAAAAAATACAGGGACCCAACAGTGAAGGGAAGAAAACTAGGACTGAAATCAATAATTTGGAACATGAGGAAGGAAGGAGCATCCAACTGGAACAGAATGAAGAAATATGAATTCAAAAATGAGGAGAGGATTAGGAAACTCTGGAACAACTTTAAGCACTCCAACATTCAAATCATAGGGGTGCCAGAAGGAGAAGAAAGAGAGCAAGAAATTGAAAACTTATTTGAACAAATAATGAAGAACTTCCCCAATCTGGCAAAGGAAATAGACTTCCAGGAAGTCCAGGAAGCTCAGAGAGTCCCAAAGAATTTGGACCCAAGGAAGCACACACCAAAGCACATCATAATCAAGTTACCCAAGATTAAAAAGAAAGAGAGGATCTTAAAAACAGCAAGAGAAAAGGAGATAGTTACCTACAAGAGTTCCCAGAAGACTATCAGCTGATTTCTCAAAAGAAACCTTACAGGTAAGAAGGGGCTGGGAAGAAGTATTCCAAGTCATGAAAGAAAAGGATCTACATCCAAGATTAGTCCATCCAGCAAAGTTATCCCAAATAAGGTAAAGCTAAAGTTCATCATCACCAAGGCCTTATTATATGAAATGTGAAAGGGATTTATCTACAAAATAGAAGAAGATAAAAAAATTATGAACAGTAAAATGACAACAAACTAACAATGATCAACAACTGAACCTAAAAAACAAAAACAAAAACTAAGGAAATAACTAGAACAGGATCAGAATCACAGAAATGGAAATTGCAATGAGGGTTATAAGTGGAGTGAAGGAGGGGGATAATGGGGGGAAAAGGTACAGGGAATAAGAAGCATAAATGGTAGGTACAAAATAGACAGGAGGAGGTTAAAGATAGTATAAGACATGGAGAAGCCAAAGAACTTATATGTACCACCCATGGACATTAACTAAGGTCTGGGGGTGGGGGAAGTGGGGATGCTGGAATGGGGCATTTCAGGGAGGAGGAGGAGAAAAGGGAGACAAATATTGGGGCAACAGTAATAGCATAATCAATAAAATATACTTAAAATAAAATTCTACAAAAAATGAAAAAGAAAATCATTTTGAAATGTCGTATTTAATTGGGTGGAATACAACTCCTCAGGTCAAACAGGAGGCAGAGCGCTGTAGCAGTTAAGAGCCATCAGCCCTGTGCCCAAACTGATTGAGTTTGAATCTCAGTTCTGCCATTTAAGTTTTAAATAACCTCTTTGTGCTTCAGTTATCAGTTAAAATGAGGATGGTAATAATCATTAGGCACTTAAATAAATTTATATTTACCAGACACAGAGCTAATATGATAAGCAATCAGTCTAATTTTTATTAATAAAAATTATTGCAGCTAATTCTTGTGATAGGTGATTGTTTTAGTAGATTTTAGTGAGCCTGTCCAGTTAAATGGAGGTGAAGTTCAACAGTGACCCACGCTCTGGGTCTCTTTGACCTCTAAGTCTCCAAGGAGCCTATCCATTCCTTCCTGCCCTTTCTGCTGCCTCTACCGGATCCTTTCTGAGGCAAAGTTCCACAGAGGCTATAGCTACACCAGGATGAGTATCAGCAGCATGAGGCAAGAGCACGGCAGGCCAGATGGAGCTTAGGCATTTGCTCACTTGAATATCAGTGCTTCCAGGGACACTTTCTGCAAATGTCTGGGCCTACTGGAGCCAGGATATAAGGGGGCTCATGGGAGCCATGGGGGTCTGGTTGGTGTTCCTAGACACTGGTAGACACTAAGAAGCCTCCCAAATATTGCCACTTGGAGATCCTCAGGGCTGTGTGTGGAGTGTAGGCAGGGCATAGGGGGACATGGGGGCTGGCAATGCCAGAAAGTAATGAACTCTTTAATTTCTGGATTTTGAGAAGGTAAGGAGTGAGTTTCAGGAAGAAGCAATGGTTGGCAGGGCAATCAGAGGACACAGAAATATGGCTATTTATCTATGGTATGGAAAAGCCATCACAAAAGTAGGTTTACAGGTTTTGAGGAAAATAATACAGTAATTAATAAATTATGATACAAGAATAAACTCTGTTTCTCATACTCACAACTGTAAACCTACTTTTCCCCCACCCTGTGTTTTAATATTTTAACAATCAGGATGGGTATAGGTATGCATATGGTTGGTATTTGCTCCACTGTTAGTTCAAGTAAGCTGAGAACTGACTATTAGATTTAGCACAGTGGAAGTCCTTGCTGCTTCCATGAGCTGATAAAGGTATGAGACTTACTGATTGGAAACTCAGGGGAAACTGCAAGGAAACTCAGTGACTTTTTCAAGGGGTTTTGCAATAAAGAGGAGCAGAGAAATGAAGTTAGAGATGAGGGGATCAAAAGAGGGTTTTCTTAAAATGGGAGAATTAACAACATGTTTATATGATGAGAAAGTCTTTCAGAGAGATACCTATCATTTGTTATCATCCCAGGGGTGGTGTGTGGGGTGTGCTAACGCTACAAATATTTTTTTTTCAGTATTATTTTCAGCTTTTCTTCCCATAATTTCTATTATAAGCACCAGCCTTTGCTTCCACTATTATTTTCTTCTCTTGTTACAGATGTTACCCTGATTCATTTCTGGGCATTTTTCTTTTTCATTTTTCTTTTTCTGCCTCTATTTTTAGTGTAAAGTCTGTTTGATAAATCAATAAGCACCCAGGTAGCTTGTGTATAGTAGATGTGAGTTCTTTTTCTCTGTCAAGAAACTAACACTTCAGTATCTTAAACTATGGTCTAGAAAGCCAAATGTCATTCTGTAGTACTAGCTTTTCTGACAGTCTCTCTCTCTCTCTCTCTCTCTCTCTCTCTCTATATATATATATATATATATATATATATATATACACACACACACACACACACACACATATATGTGTATATATATATATCATCTATCATCATCTACCTATCATCTAATTTTAGAAAGAGATTAAACCAATTCAACTATTAAACCGTTTTTATCTCCTCAAATCCCAGCCTTGGTTGAAATAGAAAATACTGCCTACCTGAGTCCTAAGCTTCATAGTCCCTGGTAAGACACCCCTATTTAGAGCACTTCTCCACTCCCCACCCCTCCATCCCCTCAAGAGTGAGTCGGCATGGTTGGGGATGAACAGCGTGATAAATCCATCTAGTGTCCACTACATCCTGAATTCCTCTGTGTCAGAGACAGCCAGGCCCTCTTGACTTTTCACATCCACCCTTAGCAATGTCCTTCATGCTCCCCTGCTGATGGGTTCTTTTCTTCCTCCTGAGCCCAGTAAGTGAGTTTTTCATACTCTATAATATTTACAAATTTTCCTTATTAATCCACAAAGGTTGAGATGCTCTTTTTGCCAAAGGACACGGAGAGAGGCAATAGGACAAAGGCATTAAGGGCCCAAAGTATTGCATAAGATAAGCCTGCACACAGGCTCAACCCTGTACTGACTAGCACTGTGACGCACGCTCCTGGTAACATGGGATGACAGCGCACTGCTTTATTTACTACGGTTGTGGGCCAAATCGGGGAAAGAAATAACGGTCTTAGTGTTAAAAACTAGTCTTTATTACATTCCATAGTAGATTTCTACTGTTATGAGTATCATACTTAGTTTTGAGTTTTTAAAATGTGATTCTTCCCATACATCTAAATCCTTAAGCATAATTCTCTCAGTAGCCAATAATTTCAGTCCATAAAGAAAACCACCTTTATTTATATAATGGATGTCAACAAAAAATAGTTTGAAATATTTTTATGGTGACCCTTTCAGAAATCTGTTCTATTCTATACAATAAAAATTTCTCCTGTTTGCAGAAATATGTACTTAAAAATTTGTATTTCAAAGTAATAAGAAAACAATTTATCTTATTTTAGTCTTTATTATAAAGTGAGGACTTAGATGCAGAGGTTCTCTAAGATCCCTTTTAAATATGTGCAACCAATAACATAAGTTCCGAATTTCTGTGAGAAAGGAGATTTAAGGGTTGAAGGAAGTAAAAGGTGAGGGGCCTTGGTGAGTGTCTAGTGCCAGCATTTCTCTTGTCCTCATGGCAGCGTTGAGTAGACTAACCAATCTGTCAGTGCAGGGTTAGCAGTTACCTGAAACTCATGACATTCTTTCCTCTCTCCACAATAGTCCTGTTAGCTCAGTACAGCTCTCTCCCCAGCTGCAATTGCTGAAGTCTCAGAATCCTGAGGACAGTGCTTCAGCAAGCCATGACCAATCAGTTGGCAGTGGCAGGCACAGAGAAATCAACTTTTCATCCCTGGAACAAAAATATTTGTTCTAGAGAATTTGTCTTCATGACATTTAGGGAACACTCAGGTTTCTTTTTCTTTTCTTTTTTCATTTTTTTTTTGTCTAAGAATTAAAAAAAAAAAATAAAAATAAAAAACCCCATCTTCCTCCAGAGAAGACTTATCCTGAGCCAATTATGCATCTCATCATCCTCTTACTCTTATGCCTCCCACTGTTGAGCTTGGACATGACATCTTACCCTGGTCACATGACCACATCTTGATTTTTGGCAATGGAGCAAAAACTCTGTTTTGGTAATATTTCTGCTGGTAATGGAAGCTCCCTTTCTCTCTTTCATAGCTCTTTTTCAATCAGGAATAACCTCATTCCTGAAGTTTCATGTCCCTTTCTCTCCTCAGGACAAATACCAACTAAAAATAAAAATTAAAGTTAAAATATTGTTACCTCTATAAGGGAGGGATTTGGAGAGGGCCATACGTAGTCTATAGCAATAATGTGTAATGATAGGATTTCAGACAATAAGACCAAAAGGGACACGTGTTAGAAGGAATGTTTTTTCTGATGCATCTCAGAATGTACCATTTGATCTTTACGGCAAGGAGTGACAAATGGGGTGCACAGTGGAAAACTCATATTCTTTTGAAAAAGAGTTGGGATTTAGATTAAGGCTTTATGGAAGATGTTAGAGATGAGATAAAAACAAATATTCACATTTAGGAGCAGTGGCATTTAATAAAGTGATTAAGCAGTGACATTAAATAAGTTCTCAGGCCATTTTGCAGTGATTAATGTGGGTGGATGGAAGCCAGGATTTATTAGGGAAGGAAAATAGGGATGTTTTTCTTGATTAAAAATTGCAAGCAATGGTGGTAAAAATTTCATGGGAAGTTTTGTTTGATTGTCCTTGGCATTTAATGACATTAATTATTAAAGTGCCTTCTCTTCCCTCCCTGCCACAGGGTGGAGAGGATAAAGCCTACAGAGGACTGGCAATGCTTGTGAGCAGATTTGGGGTGTGTTGCAGGTGTTCACAGGCACTTTGGTTCATCTTTATGCCTTAATCTCTCCCATTTTCTAGGTGAATTTCACTGACTCAAGAATGATTGCCATGTGCTAGAAGGGCATTGCCTCCACGATATCATTGTGGTTAAGGACCTACAGTGATATACTTCACATAAAGTGCTTGACAGAGAACAAAATACGTAGCAACTGTTCAGTAAAGTAAGATACTCTTGCTGTTATAATCATTATGTTCTCTCTTTGCCACTGGCTCTGATGGAAGGAGTCCTGAATCTTTAACCAGCAGCTATACCCACAGGGATCGGTCTCTATGTTCTAACCCAGTGGAAAAGTATAAGAAGTGTTACAGAGCAAACAGAAAGGTTCTCGAGACTGGCAAAACACTTCCAAAGTCTCACTTTCTCAAACCTGAGGGGTCAGTCTTCCACGAGCAATTAAGATCCCGGACAAGCCCCCAAAAACTGTTACTGAGCAACAGAAAAGGTTCGTTATTGTCCGCCGCCTTATGGAAAGATGTCTCTCAAAGCCAGAGATTTGTGAAAAGGAAAGGAAATGTTTATTAGTGCTATACAGAGTTAAAGTAGAAACCTAACATCTCCATTGAAATATCAAAGTCCTTCAGGATACCCACAGAAGCTCACAGTGCCTCCTATCTCCCTCTGCCCTAAGTCAGAGTACCGTAATTGCAAGGAAGAGAAGCACACGTCTGGGATCCAGGCTCTTGACACCATCAGGTCTGTCGTTGTCCAGGCAGGATCTCTGGTTAATCTGAAGCCATGTGGCACCTTCTCATGGCCTACTGGCAAGAGTTCTTTCACCCTTCTTCCAGGCAGTCTCTCTTGCTCCCAGGCCACGCAGCCAAAGGGAACACCCCAAAGCCGCGTGGTTCTTCTTCTACCAAAGCTGTGGGGAAGGGGTCCTCACTCTGGTGAAGCCACGTGGCAATTCTCTGCTAAAGCCACATGGTGATTTTCCCTCACAGGGTTCTGAGGGTCCTAACTCTCGGGAAAGCATGCGGATTCTCTCTCATAGAGCTGTGAGCCCTGCTCTCTGGTGAAAACGCATAGATCTCCCCTCAAATGGCTGCCACCCCTGGGTTTAAATCCCCACGCCAATCCTCCTCTGCAGCCCCATTTCCGACTCCTCCTACAATCGGTTACACCTGCCAGCATTCCTGTATGTTTCCAAGGTTATTGGGATGCCATCATGAGTCTGGGCAGGTGTGTCCCATTTTCTGGAGCCAATCTTCTCCAAGCTCCCACACAGGTGCTTTAACTTAGGGTTCCT
>PVKU01017701.1:0-10797 GCA_004027475.1 Anoura caudifer
AGGATTATATCCTGGAAACCGTGAAACACCAACCCAAAGGAACCTATGCACCCCAATGTTCATAGCAGCACAATTTACAATAGCCAAGTGTTGGAAGCAACCTAGGTGCCCATCAATAAATGAATGGATCAAGAAACTATGGTACATTTACACAATGGAATTCTATGCAGCAGAAAGAAAGAAGGAGCTCCTACCCTTCATGACAGCATGGATGGAACTGGAGAGCATTATGCTAAGCGATATAAGCCAGGAGGTGAGAGACAAATACTATATGATCTCACCTCTAACAGGAACCTAATCAAAAAAACAAACAAACAAGCATAATATAACCAAAGACACTGAAATTGAGAACAAGAGAGGAGAAGGATAGGAATATCCAGGGAAAAGGGGAAGGGATTAGAGCAACAAGTATGAAAGACATATGGACAAAAGCTAGGGGGCGTGGAAATGGAAGGAAGCTGGGGAGGGCTGGGGCGGAGGGACAGGATGGGAGTAGAAAACAGAAAACTGTATAAGAACAACAATTAAAATAAAATTTAATTAAAAAAAAAGAATCACATAAAAAAAAAAAAAAGGAAGGGTGGTCTAAGCTTACTTGTAGTCTCAGTTTCCCAGGTGTTTTCCCTCAATTTGTGCAACTACTAGACTGTAGAAAGGTGCTGAGAAAGCCTGAAAACACCACCCTCTGGGGCCAGGACAGGACTGGCCCCTTCTTAGCCTCCACGCCTTGCAACTCCCACATGTGAATTGTGGTGGGACTGATACTAATGAGGTCTACATTTCATTGCCCAACTTTAGTGTATTCTGAAAACCTACACTCCAAAAAAGAAAACCTTCAAAAAAAGAAAGCCATCGTAGGTCTTTCTCCTAACAGCACAGCTAGCTTTCCCTCCAAAAATGCTCTTGACAGAGCAAGTGCTGACAAGATGTGGAGAAGAGATGCTTTCACAGAGCCCTAGTGGAGCCTGCATTTTATTCACTGACATCGGGTGAAATCACAGCTGCAGTGTAAGAGACTAAAATGAGACACCAAGAAGAACATTTTAACACTAAAGGTGGAAAGACACTGGACCAGGGGTGGGCAAACCACATCCTGAGCTATAAATTAGACCTACTCCGTTTCTGTATGACCAGTAAACTAAGAATGGCATTTACACTTTTAAGTACTTGAATGGAATAATTGGTGATGCGTGAAAATTATATAAAATTCAAATTTGTGTCCATAAAGTTTCATTGGAACAGAGCCAGTTTCATTCGTTTACATTTTACATATGGCTACAGTGCAGAGCTGAGTAGTTAGGATAAAGACCACTTGGCCCATAAAGCCTGGAATATTTACTCACTGGCCCTTACAGACAAAGTTTGCTGAGCCTGCCCTGCACTAGACAATGGCAGGTACCAAGGATCTGCAATCTGTCTCTCTGGAAATCCTTACATATAGGGTTACATGTAGCTGGGTTTTAGGGTGAGGGACAGACAAGATGAGCTCCAGAAACACCTTCTTCCTGGGTCCTGCATCCGACACACATGGCACCTTGTTGGAAGGACTTCAGCAGAGCTCAGAGCTTTGTTGTGAAGCAACAAGTCAGTGCCTTTCTACCTTTGTTTCAGAAGGTTCTTCACCATGTCTTACTTAAATACCTTATGTTGCATCACTCTCTTCCCACCTGGGCAGTTACTGGGTTAGAGAGGGGGAAATAACCCCTTTGTATGACAGCAAGTAAAGGCCAGATAAAAAGAAAACCAGGAGAGTTTGAACTGATGCCTCCTTCTAGGGCAGAGCTGATGGCATCTCTTCTATTAAAGACATCACTTCCAATGGGGCAAGTTCTAACCTGAGGCAGGGAGACCCAGGTGATTTGGCATTTCAGGTGGATAGCTGGGGCCCCTCTTACCTGCATATCCCTCCTGGCAATGAAGCCCTTGCCCTCTGTGTCGCAGATCTGGAAGAATTCCTGTGTCTTCCTTAGCATGGCCAACTCTACCTGCACCAGCTCCTGGCTCTCCTTACACTCCAGGTTGTCCAGGGGACCCAGGAAGGCTTCACTCCCCTTTAGTCCTTGAGCAGGTCTCTGGGGTCTAGAGCCCACTCTCTGGTCAGGCATAGACATCCAGGTTTGTCAGTTCCCTCAGTTCTTTTCAGTTCCTGAGAATGGAAGATGAGAGAGAGGTTAGTGTGCTGGCGATAAAGTGAGGCTGAGAAAGAATGACAGGGGACTTGAGAATAGCTTGCCAGTGTGCCCCAGCATCTCTTAGCAACCACCTCTTAATTAGCAGATGCTCAGGACAAGGGGAACTGTGCCATGATTGCTAATAGATCTGCCAACCCATCAAAGAGAAAAGAGATGTGGGGTGGGGGAATAGACATTTCCCAATTGAAAGGAAGTAGGTAGAGCAAGGCTGAAAATAATTTATCCCAATTTTAACAAACAACAAAATAGATTCTGATAGACCAGCTACCATTTATAGAGACCACTGTATCAGGTAAAGGTCTCTACATACATTTTGTCATTTATTTTTCTCATCTCTCTGAAATAAATATTATCATCTCCATTTTATTGAGGCTCAGAGAGGTTGAGTGACTTGACCAAGGCCACACAGCAGTTTGTACAAATTTGTGATTTAAATGCAAGATCATCTAACTTGTATTTGGTATTAATCCCACACTCTCCTGACTTCTCAGTATTGCCCAGGGTAGAGGGATCCTCTCACTCAGATGCACTTTCTCCTGTATCACTCACAATCAACAAACCTTGGCCTCTGTCACAGACCTGCAGGGGTTGCAAAGGATGGGTGATAAATTGCACCCTGTCCTAAGGATCTTCCTGCTGTACCGAGCTTCCTAGCTCTGGTTTGGCAAACCCAAGGCTGTCTTCAGTCAACAGAGAATCACAAATCACACACCTCAGTCAGGTTCTTAAAGCCCCTCAAATAGCTGTTTCAGAAGATGCACTGCAACATGATAACATGGAAAGTCATGAAAAGCTGGGCTTGTAGTCTAGACACTGCTGCTACTCAGAGACCTTGAACAAGAGACCTGCCTGGGCCTCAGTTTCCTCATCTGTATAATGAGAAGACTGGGCCTGTTATCTTTAAGGGCACATTTTACTCTGACAGTCTGAAAAACTGGGTTAATGTGATAAAAGCAAATCTCAGTATCATTGTGTTTTTCCATCTAAAGATTTTTGAGAAGTAGACTAGGTCAAATTTCAAATTCATGGTAATATTTGAATTTAAAAATATAGATATGCACTGTAATGCATTTGTGGGAAACTGGAGACAGTGGAATCCTAAATCATAGCACCTATGTCCATGGTCAGAAGAAAGGCAGAAAATCACTGTGTCACCAGGTGGGCTTCTCTGACTGTTACAGTCTGGGCCTCTGATTCAGGTACATCATGACTCCAAAGTCATCTGTTACTTTAGTCAATACCTTCCACCTATGAGATTTGTCAAGAGCTGTGGGCTTGGAGCTGAAGACTGTCTCTGGCCTCAGGAACAGATGCCTCAAAACAGTCTGGACAAGAGGGAGCAGGCTTACCTTCTCACTGCTCGGGCAGAGCAAGGAACTCCCACCCTGACTCCTCTAATCAGCTTCCCACTCAGGAAATGGTCTTTTTCTTCATCCCTACATGGTGTGGATGGCCCATCACCTGATTATAAGCAGATTTCACATTTAATTGTCTTTCCCAAAGGGAACCTCCTTGAGTGGAAGTCTCCAGAGAGCAGGGCTGTGTCTATGTGGTTAATTGCATTGCCTGGCACAACTATGTGCAATGCTGAGTGTAGGAAGGACTTATGGATAATGATAGTGGTAATATCTGAGCTTCCGTAAATACACAGTATGAGCAGAACAGCTGTGGTCTTCCTGCTGTCTGCAAGGTCTCTGCCATCTCGTAGGCCCTACCTCATTCCCATCTGCTGTTCCCAGGACAGTGGACTGATAATACTTGTCATTCCTTGAGGAATTTGCCTTGCGAGGCCACTAACCTACTTCATCCTATTGAAATCTGACATCCTTCCATAAGGTAAGTAGGATTAAGATTCCTGCCCCTCTTCAGCAAAGTAGCAACTTGGAATAAAATTTGGCATGCCTCAGCTTTTCAGAGCAGAGGCCATGTGTAAATTTCCTTTGCCTTCCTTTGGCTGCCTACATGTACAAAAGAAAAAGAAAAAAAAAAGATTCCTGTCACACAGATGAGAAAACAGTTTGGGATAGGTTAAGGAACCTGGATCAAGGTCCAGTACAGTAACCTCTTGAACTTACTGCACTTACATTGCCTTCCTGTCATGAGTCGAGCTGTGGGCCTGCTCTCCACAGTCTACTCATCTCCAACTGATAATAACTTAAGTTACCTCCCAGAGGCATGCTCATCATTTTAAGTTCATTCATTCATTCATTCATTCATTCATATCTATTGATTTCCATGTGTTAGGCTCTAAGCTAACACTGAGAAATGCAAACATGAATAAAACAGGGGCCCTGACCTCAATGACTGTCTCTTATGATGGGATTTTAGTCAGGTGACTGGCAGTAACAGAAGGTATTTTGGGTTGGATCTCTCCTCCATATCCTTCAAAATAGACTATATAGCAATCGTCTACTACTGACAAGCTGTGTGACTCAACTGAGTCCCTGAACTAGCCTGGCCATGGGAATTAGCAGAGATGATCTCTCAGTTCTAGGTCTGACTCTCTCTGGCTCTCTGCCTTCCCTGGTCCATGTTGCAAGTGATACATGTTATGAAAGGGCCAATCCAATAGTTCTAAAGAAGCCAGCTATGAGCATGGGTAGATAGCAACCTTGTCTTATTTGATTTTTAACTTCCATTCTAAGCCCTGAATATGGCATAGAGTAGGTGCTCATTGATTGTTTGCTGAATAAAGATCAATTTTTTGCTAAATTCTTTTGCAAGGAGGCCTGAAAACATATATATTTTAGTCATGTAGCTCTATATCCAGGATTTTTGTTTTTAATCTCATGAAGAATAAGTCCAGGCTTCTGTTTCCAGAAAAGATGGAATTACAGGGACTGTATTTACCCTCTCAGTTGAAATAATTAAAAAATCCAGACAAAATACATTTTTAAAAATGGTTTTCAAGACACTGGACATCAAGCAATAAAGGGCAGGGCTGAGACTAGGGTGAGCTGAGTGAGGCCCCTAAAGTACAAAGAAAGTTACAAGAGGCATTTACTCTCAGGTGCTAGCCCTGTATTTGCAAAACTCTGTGAGTGTCTTCTTAAGTGTGAGGTAAAAGCCCTGATCAGTATGGCTCAGTTGGTTGGGAATCATCCTGCACACTGAAAGGCTGCCAGTGTGATTCCCAGTTAGGGCACATGCCAGAGGCAACCAATTGATGTTTCTCTCCCTCTCTTTTTCCCTTCCTTTCTCTCTCTTTTGAATCAATATTTTTAAAAAATAAGGAGATAAAAAATTTAAAGAGGAATCCACTTTAAAAAATATGTATATGAGAGTGATTACTTTCTAAAATTTTGCACTGTAGGGGCCACACTTACCTAACCCTAGACCAAGCCCTATTCTTGAGAGATGGGAAACTAAACAAAATAAGCCCCATTATTGCCTAAGGTGTTTTTAGGTCATGGCGCAGGAAGGGGAACCCAACCAGAGCCTGGAAAATTCTCTAAGCTGAGAAAACCCAACTACATGCTACCTACAAGAAATGTACTTTAAACATAAAGACACAAATAGGTTAAAAGTTAAAGACTGGAAAAATATATACCATGTTAACACTAGCCAAGAGAAAGCTGCCTGTTAATATCAGGAAAAGTAGATTCTAGAACAAAGAATATTAATGAAGATAGAGTCATTTCACAATGATAAAGAAGTCAATTCATCAAAAGGAGATAACAGTCCTAAACACTTATACCCCTAATAACTGGGTTTTAAAATGATGAAATGAAAATTGGTAGAACCACAAGGAGAAAGAGCCAAATCCACAATCATATTCAAACATTTCAATAGCCCTCTATTAACAACTAATAAAACAAGTAGACAGAAATCAGTTAAGGATACAGAAGATCTGAACAACATCCACTATCTTAACCTAATTGACATTTATAGAACACTCCACCCAACAAAAGTGGAGTACATTTTATCTGCAAGTGTACATGGAATAGTTACCAAGACATTCCATATTTTGGTCCATAAAACAAGTTTCAATAAATTTTAAAGGATTCAAGTCATGCAAAGTATGTCATCTGATCCCAATGTAATTATGTCAGAACCAGTAACAGAAAGACCTCTGGAAAATCCTCAAATGTATGAAAACTATGAACCTTACTTCTTAACCCATTTCAGTCAAAGAACTTAGTTTTGTCAAAGAAATAAATAGGAAAATTGAAATATTTGGAACAAAATTTAAAAAGCACAATATATCAATTTTGTAGAATATTGGTAGAGCAGTACTCAAGAAAAAAAATTTATAGCACTAAACATATATATGCACACACATATGAAAAAAAACAAAATGTCCCAAATCAATGACCTCAGCTTCTACCCTAAGAAAATAGAAAAAGAAGAGCAAATTAAATACAAAATAAGGAGGAAAAATTAATGAATCTCAGAGCAGAAATTAATGAAATAGAAAACAATACAGAAAAACAGAGAAAACTTAAGATACTAAAAGCTGGCTCTTTTAGAATATCAGGAAAGAGAGAAAACATGAATTACAATATCAGGAATTTGAAAAGTAAAACCATTACAAATTCTACAGACATTAAAAAGCTAAAAAGGGAATATTATAAACAACTTTAAGCCAATAAACTTGATTATTTAGATGAAATGGACAAATTCCTTGAAAAACATTAAATATCAAAAAAGAAATAAAGTACATGAATAATATTATATCTTATTTTTTAAATTAACCCAACAGTTAAAAATCTTTCTACAAAAAGCTTAGAGGCCCAGATACCTACAATGATAAATTCTACCAAATATTAAAAGAAAAACTAATGCCAACTCTACGCAAACTCTTCCAGAAAATTGAAGATGAAATAGTTTCTAACATATTCTATGAGGCCAAGATTACTCTGACACCAAAACTTAGCAAAGACATTAAAAGAAAAGTAAAATACAGGCCAATAGCCCTCATGAGCATAAATGCAAAAAATTCTTTAGAAAATTTTAAAATATTGAAACCAACACCATATAGAAAACAAATAATACATCCCAACCAAGTGGGGGTTTATCCTAGGAATGCAAGAATGGTTTAACATTTGAAAATCAATAACATAATTCACCATATTAACAACTTAAAAAAAGACAAACTTTATGATCATCTCAATAGATGCTGGAAAAGTGTTTGATAAAACATAACTGCCACTCCACATAAAAACTCTCAGAAGACCAGGAATGTAAAGGAGATTTGCCCAACCTGAAAAAGGGCATCTATCAAAAAACTAACAGCTGCCCTGGCTGGTGTAGCTCAGTGGATTGAGCGCGGGCCTGCGAACCAAAGGATCGTGGTTCGATTCCCAGTCAGGGCACATGCCTGGGTTGCAGGCCAGATCCCGGCAAGGGATGCACAAGAGGCAGCCACACATTGATATTTCTCTCCCTCTCTCCTTCCCTTCCCCTCTAAAGGTAAAATAAATAAAATCTTTAAAAAAAAAAAACTAACAGCTAACATCATACTTCATCAAGAAAAAACAAATGCTTTCCCCCATGATCAAGGAAAAGATAAGAATGTCTGTTCTTACCACTTCCATTCAACATTATGTTGGAGATTCTAGCCAGTTCAATGAGGCAAGGAAAAAAAAAGATCCAGATTAGAAAGGAAAGAGTAAATTGTTTTTATTCCTAGATAACATTATTGCTTATGTAGAAAATCTGATGAAGCCCACCAAAAGCCACCAGAACTAATCTATGACTTTGACAAGGTTAAAGGATACAAGTTCTCTATACAAAAATCAATTATCTTCTGGCCAAGATGGAGGCGTAGGTGGACACAATGTGCCTCCTCACACAACCAAAATTAAGGTCACCAAAGATTTAGAAAAAGAAAACAACCAGTATTGATAGAAAATTTAACTATATGGAAGTCCAACTACCATTCATCCAGACTGGTAAGAGGGGCAGAGTTGTGGCAGGAAAAAGTGGAGGTTGGTGGACCCAGGCATGCAGGCAGCAGCAGCTGGAAGATCCCAGGCTGCAGGCACCAGCTAGCAGACCTCGGGTGCACAGGCGGCGGCTAATGGACCCTGAGCATGGGGTGGCAATGATGCAGACACAGTGAGGCCACGCAAGGTGGCTGGCTGACCAGGTGGTCCCACATTTGCACGCATATAATCCAGGTGAACAGGCAGCAGCAGAAGGGACTGGAATCCGAGAGAGAGCAGAGCAAGCTCCATTGTTCCCTCTTGGACCCTGCCCCCATATACATTGTCACCACCCAGAGACTAGGCTGCCCCGCCCTGGGGAACACCTAAGGCTCTGCCCCTCACTACATAACAGCCCCAACCAGACCCCCGCAAATAAACAAAAATGGCTCAAACAGGATAACAAGTCAAAATCCCAGAGCCAATTCATCTAAGTGACCAAGAGATAGCCAACCTATCAGATGCACAGTTCAAAGCACTGGTGATCAGGATGCTCACAAAATTGGTTGATTTTGGTTGCAAATTAGATGAACAAATAAAGGCTACAATAAGTGAAATGAAGGAAAATGCACAGGGAACCAATAGAGATGGGAGGAAAACTGATACTCAAATCAATGGAGTGGACCAGAAGGAAGAAAGAAACAAACAAACAGTAATGGAAGAAACAAGAATTCAAAAAAAATGAGGAGAGGCTTAGGAACCTCCAGGACATCTTTAAACATCCCAACATCTGAATTATAGGGGTACCAGAAGGGGAAGAAGAAGAACAACAAGTGGAAAGCTTATTTGAACAAATAATAAAGGAGAACATCACCAATCTGGCAAATGAAATAGACTTCCAGGAAGTCCAGGAAGCTCAGAGAGTCCCAAAGAAGTTGGACCCAAGGAGGAACACACCAAGGTATGTCATAATTACATTAGCCAAGATTAAAGTGAAGGAGAGAATTCTAGAAGCATCAAGAGATAGGGGGATAATCACCTACAAAAGAATTTCCATCAGATTGTCAGCTGATTTCTCAAAAGAGACCTTACAGTCAAGAAGGGACAGGAAAGAAGTATTCCAAGTCATGAAAGGCAAGGACCTACATCCAAGATTGCTCTATCCAGCAAAGTGGTCAGTTAGAATGGAAGGGAAGACAAAGTACTTCTCAGATAAGGTCAAGTTAAAGGAGTTCATCATCACCAAGCCCTTATTATATGAAATGTTAAAGGGACTTACCTAAGAAAAATAAGATAAAAAATAGGACAGTAAAAAGACAGCAAACTCACAACAGATATTAACAACCACAGCTAAAACAAAAGCAAGCTAAGCAAACATTAGAACAGGAACAGAAACACAGTTGTATTTCTGTATACCAGCAACAAAAAGTTGAAGTTCAAATAAAAATATGATTTAAAATAGCACCAGAATTATGAAATACTTGGGGATGTATCTGACAAAAAAATATGTAATACCTGTACACTGAAAGCTATAAAATATTGATAAGAAAAATTAAAGACAGAAATAAATGGAGATATATGCAGGATCATGAATTGGAATACTCAATACTATTAAGATATCATTTGTCTCTAAATTCATGTATAGATTCATCTTAATCCAAATAAAAATATCAGAAGGATTTTTTTGTAGAATTTGGCAAGCCAATCTAAAATTTTTATAAAAATACAAAGGACTTAGAATAGCCAAAAGAGTTGTCAAAAAGAACAAAATTGGAAGACTGTAACTACTTGATTTCAAGACATTAATCTATAGTAATCAAGACAATGTGGGATCAGCAGAAAACCAGGAAAAAGATACATGAAACAGAATTTAGAAAAGATAACCCAAAATAGATTTGTATATATAATTGATTTTTGACAAAGATGCAAAGTCAATCCAGCAGAGAAATGTACTAGTGTAATTGGATACTAGAGTAATTGGATATCTATTTGCAAAAAAGAATTTCAATCTATATATTAAGTCATATACAAAAATTGACTCAAAATGGATCACAGACCTAAATGTAAAATCAAAACATAAACCTTCAAGACGAGAATATCTTTGTGACCCTAATAATTTTGGCTTTATCAAAGTTTAAAATTTCTGTTCTTTGAAAGATAACATTTAAGCCACAGACTGGAAAAAATATTTGCACAGCATATATCTGATAGAGTATTTTAATCTAGATTATATAAAGAACTTTCAAACCATAAGAAAATAACTTAATTTTTAAATAAAATAGGCAGGAATGGAAGATGGCGGCATGGTAAGAGGACGCACATCTCTTTGCCTCCCACACATAGGTCTTAAACCGGGACATTTTTCAAAGCAGCACAGCAAACAGACACCAGAAACACAGCATATTTGAAAACAGATTATCGAAAATTGCAGTGGACGTTGAAAAACCGGACGGTAAGGAGAGTACTCCGGTGGTGCGGAGACCAGGGCGGGGGCTGAGAAACCGGGCCAGGGCTGGCCGTAAGTCTCAGGGGAGGGAGTTGGGACATCGCTCCCTGGGCAGCTCCCTGGCACGCCAGCATAAACCTGGTCGCTTGAAATCTCACAGACAGGAGCTAAGATCTCATAGCCCCGGGAGAATCAAACGCGGGAGCTGGAGCGCGCGCCTAGGTCTGCGCCCACACGACACTGAAAAACCAGCCGCTCCCTGATCAGCCAAGCAGGGAGCCGGCAGCTCCTT
>PVKU01017702.1:0-10793 GCA_004027475.1 Anoura caudifer
AGGCAGCCTTTCAGATCTAGGATGCAAAGGGACATGCTGTTGGTATTTTAATGAAATCTTCAGGATACAGAGCAGGGTTTCTCATTTTCAGCACTATGGACCTTTTGGGCCAGAGAATGCATTCTCCTGGGGGATTGCCCTCTGCATTGTAGGTGCTTATTAGCATCCAATACCTCTGTTCACTGCCAGCAACCTGGCTTCCCTTCCCCTCAGGACAATCTGAAATGGCTCAGGACAATGCCTAAAGTCCCCTTGGGGGCAAAATTCACCTTTGGTTGAGGAACAGTTTGAAGCTGTTACCATTTTTGAAAACAGAAAGATCTTGATCTGGTATACAGTATTTTTATTATTTTTCTATGCAAATTATTTTCCACTCTGTGATTTATTTTGGGAGGGTATTTAGATGTGTATTTAAAAACATCTAAATATAGGGACTTTCTAGTCACCTTGTGACTGGTTTCCAGATTAATGGCAAAGAGCAATAAACACAGTTTGTGAGACATTTGTTGAAATCTGCTTTATAGCTACATATAGTCATGTTTTAAGAAGTTCCACGCGTGCTTGAAAAGCATTTTTACTTTGCTTTGTTGCTGCTTACTTAAACAATGAGAACACGTTTATTCAAAATTCTACCCAAAGTTAAAAAAAACTGCTATCATTTTATGTATATACACTTGCAGATATGCCGACGGGCACGTTTCTGTCTACTTTCTCTGGATTTCATTTACTATTCTAGGTTGTAAGTATGGACACAAAACTTGTATATTTTCAGCCTTTATTTTTGATGCTGTGCATGTAAGGTGTTTTTCATAAGTTTTGGTATGTAGTATATTTATCCTCATTCAGTTTATTTTGTAATTGAAATGGTTTTATTTTTGAGGTTATGTAGAAGTGTATTATATAACTACCAAATAGAAGGACTTTCCGGTCACTCAGTGTTAGTGAATTCTAGCTTAAGTGCAATAGGAGCACTTAGGGAAACATATTGTATATAATTTCAATGCTGTGATGCTTGTTGAAACTGGCTTTTTATTGGCTTGGCCAAAAGATAAAAACTTTGGGGAAGATGGAATTATGAAGATGCCTGAAAGACTGTAGAAAGCAGTGGGACAAAATGGTGAATACATTGTTCAATGAAATTATTGGTGAAAAAGAAAAACATCTCTTTCATTGTGTCTTTACCTAAAAATCAAATGAACCTTTTGGCCAAGCAAATAGTGCAGTGTTCCAAGTGTGCATCTCTGCTGCCATCTCGTGGGCCTTTTGTGAATAACAGGTTAGTGGCAGATCAGCAGGAAAAGTGGTTGACTGTAGGAGAGTTATCAATGAACGTTGATGGCAATGTTATTTAGACGTGTATTTAGAAAGTTTTAAATATCAGGACTTAGTAGTTACCTTTTGTTCCCTATTTCCATATTAACAGCAGTGACAGAAAGAAACGTACTGTATATCATTTCAGTCCTTTGAAATTTGTTGAAACTGGCCTTAGCACTGGATGGTCCCTTTGAAAAATGTCCCAAGTGTGGCCCTCTGCTGCCATCTCATGTGTCACCTGGGAATAACAGCTTCGTGCAGGCCAGCAGGGGAAGTCATTGGCTCTAGTGAATTATCTACTAAGGGTTCATGGAATGTTATTTGAGAAGTATCTTTCATCACATTGAAATGAAAGGATGTTCTAGTTACCTTCTGGTTTTGACTTGTACATTAGCAGCCATGAGGGAAACACATGAATTTTTTATAACTTCAGTCCTGAAATTTGAAATTTGTTGAAAACGGATGGATGGTAGAATATGGTCATTTCCAAAGTGTTCTAAGTGTGCATACTGCTGCCCTCTAGTGGGCATTCGTGGGAATGACACCTTAGTGCTGGTCGGCAGGAAAAGTGGTGGATTCCAGTGGAATATCAAGGACTGTGGATTGCAATGTAGTTTAGAAGTGCATTTCATAACTTTTAAGTGTAAGGACCTATTAATTACCATTTATTCCCGATTTCTACATTAACAGCAACAACAGCAAGAATTATACTCTATGTAATTTTAGTTCTTTGTAATTTGTTTATTCTTACTTTATGGCTCATTATGGTCACTTAGCAAAATGTCCTAAGTGTGGCTCTCTTCCCGTCTCAAGTGCTTCTTGGGAAGAACACCTTAGTGCAGACCAGCAGGAAAGGTTGTCAGCTGCAGTGAATGATCTGAGAATGTTGATTGGAATGGCACTTGGTCATGGATGTTATTACTTTCCTATAAACGGACTTTGTAGTTCATTTTTCCTTCTCTCCCCTACGTACAATGGCAGTGTCTTTACGTCAGGTAATTAGGCACCCCTTGTGGGCCAGACCTGTATTCAAGTTTCAGCTATGTCCACGTCTTTGTGGTCCAATGTCCCGTGTGTGTCGACATCCTGTCAGCATCGATGCCCCTCCCGTATACTTATCGTCGCCATGCTAACGTCCCAGCCTTGCCAAAATCATGAGTGTGTCTAGGTCCCCTCAGCCTTGATGTCCTGGCCCTGCTGCCATCTGTCTGTGTTTGTGTCCCTTCCACATGACTGTCCTGTCTGTGTTGATGCGGAGGTCATGCTGCTGTGTTGCCTGCATGTCAACATCCCATGTGCCTCGATGTCCCGACTGCGCCGCTGTGCCACCCGCATGGATTTCTTGGCTGTGCTACTTTCCCATCCTTGTGGATGTCCCAGTTCCCTCGGTGTCCCAGCCGCACTTCTGCACCATCTGCGTTGATGCCTTGACGAAGTTCACACGTGAGCTGCGCCGCTGTCCTTTCTGTGTAGATGTCTTGGCCGTGTCGATATCCTGTTGTGTCAGTGTCCTGGCTGTGCCTTTGTCCTCCTGCATGGATGCACCGGCTCATTGATGTCTCAACTGTTTCAAACGTGGCCATATCCTGGCCACCTGATGTACCAGCAGCATTGAGGTCCTGACTGTGTTGTTGTTTCACCCATGTGGCTGTGGCTCACCTCCTGATTGTGGCTTTACGGTCACCTGACCTGCACTCGCAGACCCTGCCTCACCCCGCTGGCTGCAGGAAGAGGTGGATGGTCTGCAGGTAGGGATGCTCAGTCCTTTGACTCCCTGTGGGTGATAGGAGGCCCTCCTGGCAGCTGGTCACTCTCTCAGGCTGTGTCTGCTGATGTTGCCACAAGATTTAGCAATTGTAGCAAAGCAACCTATTTTCAATTGAATGATTATGTTGATGAAATTTGGAAGAGTTTATTAATTTAGCTTGTGTCCTGTAGTTGTGGGATTGCCTACCAAAAATAACATTCCATGAAGGCTGCACTTTTCATAAATTTCCTATCACCCATTTTACCTCAGTAAGACCCTGTGTCCCCGTACTCCCAAAGGTCCTATATGCCTGATATCACCTCATTGTCTGGTATTCATTTGTACTCATGCATGTGTTAAATGTTGAACATTTTGTATTGATCTGATTATGCTTTTTTTTTATTATCCCACAGGTGTTAGAGCCGACAAGGTTTGTGGAAAATAATCCCTTTCTGATCTCCCACAGTGTTGAAAAGCTGGCAGTGAGAAATGAATGGTGAGACAGTGCGAACTCCTGAGCCTGTTGCAGCTGAGAGATCATGGACCTCTGCCCTCCAAGGTCAGTATCCTTTTTGTTCACTCTATGTTTTGGCCTATTGATGCTGGGTTTGGTAAAATTTAGAAGTTTGCATTTGGAGAGACAAGGGTTTTATTTTATTAAATCACAGGTTTGTTTACAGTGTGAAGATCTGGTTCAGCTCCTGCCTCTGGCCTCTGGCAACAGGGGCCCGGTGTCTGGCTCCAGCTCCAAATTCTGGCCATGGCATCCTGGTTACAGATCGGCATCCTGTGTCCAGGGCCTGTGCTTCAGAGTCCAAATGGATTTGGTTGTGTGTCTGCAGTCTTGCACCTCTTAGGATGTGGCTTTGTGTCCTGGGTTCACATGCGAGGTCATGTGCAGATGAAGCTTTAGGTTTTGGTGCATGGAATCTGGCTATATAAGGATCTGATGTCAATCCCTGGCATCTGGTTTTTGGCCTTCGGACCTCATGGTCTGGCTCAGGTGAGGGCACATGGCTTTGGTTTCGGGGCTTTGAGCCTAGAATCCAGGTTTTGATTTGGGTCCACTCAAGGGTCCAGGTGGCAGAGTCAATGGTCTGTGTCCAGGATCCTGAGTTTGGCTCTGGTGTCTGGTGTCTGTCAATGGATGATCACTGTGTCAAATTCACCGCCAATATGAGTCCCCAAGTGTATGGAGTTGAGATAGATTAGTAAAAAAAGTAGGAAAATTCCTTGATGGTGGCGTGGGAAAACTGAGCTTCTTAGTTAAATAAGGCCTAGCAATTTATAGCTGGGTAATACATCTGAGGATCTTAACTTCCTTAACCAAGGACATTGGAGAGCGAATGGTTCAGACATTCCAGACCATGCAGGGGAGGACCCACCTCAGTCCCAGCCCTTCTCTGGTGACTTTTCTGAAGGAGAAATTCACCAGAGAAGGACCCTGATCGCTCTGTGTACTCGCCTTGTTGCATCAGCACCTCAAAGGGCTCCCCTGGCAAGCTGAGTGTTCTGTGTAGATGACTCTTGTAACACCTCCTCTAACGTCCTCAACATTAGAAAACAGGGAAAACCCTACAGACAAAGGACCCAGCATGCACTGTTCGTTGAGCACACATGCACCTTCCCTTGTTTGCTGTGTATCGTCGCTTTGTTTCTCCTCGTCTCCAAAGGTCCCTGGGACTTTTAGCCAGGGGAGCAGTGGGCAGCGGCAGCTCGTCCCGGGCTCACCCCCTGATGCTGTCTCCAAGGACCTTCTTTGTGTCTAAGTTTTCTGTTTCCGAAGAAGCAGCTCCGCCTGTGCTCACTCTTGTTGCTGTGATTGTGCCTCTTCTTTCTGAAGCCCTTTCTTTGTTTCACCCTCCTTGGATTTAATCTACAAACCCTCAAAATTCCCTAGTTCTGTGTTGTGACATTTTTACTGCAGGAAGTCAAGAATCTACACACACGAGTCCTTGCCAGGGCAAACGTGCCTTGGGTCCAGTACCTTTTCAGTGACAGAATAATCCAATGTTGTATATTCATTTACTTGTGGATGGACATTTGAATACTGTCTACCTTTCAGTTCTTGTTAACCTTGCTGTTATGAACAATCCTGTATTGTTATAACCAGCAGGAATTATCGTGTTTGTTACAACAGCTGTCTTCAGTTTCTCAGGTGTGTATTTCAAAGTAGAGTTGAACACAGTAGGGTATTTGTGTTGAGGACATAGCAACCAGTTTATACAAGGTCTGCCATATTTTACATTTACAAAGGAAATGGTTATTTGAATTTTTGTTTGTGATTATAAGCATTTCTCAGTTTTGCTTTCACATTATAGCCTTTGTAGTTGTGGAAGAGTATCACACTGATTTAGCCATTGAACATTTTTTCTGTTTTCTTTTTTTTTCTACTTATATGAATGTCTTCTCTTTAGAAGGGAGTATTCAAGTTCTTTAAAAATATCGATGTTGGTCTGGCTGGTGTGGCTCAGTGGACTGAGTGCCGACCTGTGAACCAAAGGGTCACCGGTTTGATTCCCAGTCAGAGCACATGCCTGGGTTGCAGGCCAGGCTCCCAGTAGGTGGCGCGTGAGAGGCAACCACACATTGGTGTTTCTTTCCCTCTGCTTCTACCTCCCTCCCCCTCTCTAAAAATAAATAAATAAAATGTTTAAAACAATGTAGGTGTCTCTTCATTGATGAGTCATGAAATTCTTTGTTGTGGAAGAAAGAATGTGATTGAAAGTATTGTATGCAACTCTTTTCTTCAATTCCGTGGGTGGTTTTCTTACTCTGCGAATAGCTTCTCCTGCTACCCAGAATTTTTTAATCAGGAGGTTATCACATTTACTAATTTACTGTAGTCAATTTTGCCTTGGGGTAGCTGGGTTGGGAGTAAAAGACAGAAAACTACATGAACAACAATGAAAATAAAATTTAAACAATTGCTTTGGAAGGGTATGCCTTGATATGCCAGCGGCAGCCTCATGCATCTCAGGTCTTATGTGCACCATCATTGCATCATTTAATTTGCTTGATTTAATATAATTTGTTTTACAGAAACCTGCTTTATGGTTTTAGACATGAGATGTTTACATTTCAAGGGTTTACAGGTTTAAATAGGAGCATACATTGTTCCCTTGGAGTAAGATGTCCAGAGTCAGGCATCTAGAGTCAGCAACAGGCTTCGGACACCTGGTCTGGTGTGTGGCATGGTTTGGGGTTAGGATTAGGGGTTGGGGTTGTGGTTGATAGCATGAGTTGTCTTTAACCTCATTTGAAACCATCATGTTGGACTGTATCATGACAGGTGTCCTATCAGCATGTGTTCAAAAGATCTCACCACAAGTGGCGAGTGTATGGTTGGCCATTTTCACAGTGAAGATGCAAGAACATAAGCAGTATTTTTGGTCTTTTGGCTTTGTCATTTCAAACAAGATACACGTGCAACTGTACGGCAAGAAAAGATCTGTGGCCTGTGTGGAGAAGATGCTGTGACTGATGGAACGTGTCCAAAGTGGATTGTGAAGTTTCATGCTGGAGATTTCTCCCACAGGCAGGCAGACCAGGTGCAGTGGAGAGCCCTCAACGGCTTACCTGACCCCAGCTTGGAGGGCAGGGAGCTGTTCTGTGTTTGTGGCTGACCGTTCTAACAAGTAACCCCCTCAACAGCCCAGCTATGGTCCCCAAGCCAGCCAATAGCTCCCTTACCTGGGTGGCAGACAGTCAGAACACAAACCAGGTGGGGCTGGCCACAGCCATGGTGGCCACTGTAGTCACAGAGTCAAATATGTGATGGAGGCAGGTGGCTGTGCCATCCTGTTGCCTCAGCCACTGATGTCGTTTTTGCCCAAGGACTATTGACCTTCCCCACTCAGGTCGCTCACAGTGTCATGTGGAGGAGCTGGGAAGCCAGCAGGTGCAGCTTGCATGGCTGTGGAGGCCCACCAGGTGTCATGGGGACAGGACAGTGACTTCAGCTGCCTGTCAAGGGCAAGAGACTCAAAATCCAGCAGATGTCAGGCTACACTCACTCCTTGGAGCCTCCTCTTCAAAACAAGGATGGTGGCTGCCAGGCACTGATGGGTGGGTGGGAGGGGTGTGTAAACACCCAGCTGCCTGCACAAGGTGGTCTGAGATGGTGTGAACTGCGTGAGCAAGGCTGAAACAAAAGGGCCTGTTTATGACTTAGCTTTGAGAGCCGCACACTGTTTTCACAGCACAGATCAGCTCGGTTGTGAGAAGCAGGGACTGTACAAGGTCAGGGGTGACAGCATGTGGACTTGGGGGACACCTTGGAGGCTGGCAGCTACACTAGGAATGTTTGCTGCTGAAGGGGAGGGAACAGACCTTTCTCTACTCATCTTGGATTGCTAAGCCTCCTAGGAGAGCTCCAGGGTCTGTCCTGGTGACCATCACCTGGCAGTCTGTGGGTTCCCCTCCCCAGTGTATTTCAGCCCCAGCCCCTCTGCCAGCATTACACCAGGACTCTGGCCCTGTCCCGTGGCCCATGCTGAAAGCCACAGAATACTGAGTTTATGGTGTTCTCTCTGGGCTGTGCTGGTGGGGCGAGAAACAGAAGGGAAACAAAACCCAAGAAAGACACACACCTTCCTTTAAAAAAGCATTGAAATGAAAATAATTGTGGGTATTTATTATTGAAATCCACGTAGTTGATGCAGACACCCTTCACAAGCCTGGCACTGGGAGGACAGAAAGGTCATCTGATGGGGACACTGGCCAGCAGTGTCCTCGTCATTATGGATGAAATAAAACATACACACGGATTACCAAGTCCAGTGTAGGAAAAAAGGATGACAGCATGGCTTTTCTCTCAAGGGGAGCAAAAGCCACGTTCTCCACCATGACAGGCCTTTATTCTGTATCTCCTCACATTCCAAGATGGTCCTTACTCACTATCCCCAGTTACAACAAAGGAGTCAATGCCCCTCATTACATCACAGAAGAAGGATATTAGCAAACAAAAAGGCAAAAAGTGGTTGAGTGGGTTACACTGGTCCCTGCAAAGTTTAGCACTTGCAGGGTGAGGGAGTTTTCAGCAAAAGCAAGACTCAAAGGAGCCTAGGTATATTGCAAATCTGATTACCTACGAGAGAACCTATCTGTGGGCATGGGTCCTGTGCATCTCCTAGTGGGAGCTGGGCCCACGCCACGCAGAAGGGTCTGCCACAATCATTGTTCCAGGTCACGGGGGTGGGTGTCCCCCTTTGGTGAACCCACTCCAGCAGGTACAAGGTGGGTCATGCTTAGGTCTCCCTCATGCAGGAGAGGGTATCATGGGGTTCTCACTAATTATTCACCATCTCTCTGTATTGAACTCAGCTCTGGTTCTAAGAAAAGTGTGACCTCTGGGAGCTGTTAACACCCTTATGCAGATGTAGATGTTTACCCTGTTGTCATCTTGAGTCTCACTGGACTCCCATCCATTGGGTCCACAGGAATTTTGTGCTCCTGGGCCATTGTGGACATTATGTGGGAATGGGTGGTCAGGAATGACCAACATTGTGCATGTCCATTATCCCATCAGACTTCACAAACAAAAGTTTAAAGATAAAATAAGTACTAATTTCAAGATGGTGTCAGTGATGTATGAAGCCCTGTGGGGCCCAGGTACGAGGAAAGTGCATTGCAGAAGCTGCTGTGTTGCGAGCTTCATGAATGCCATATGCAGATTGGGTGCATCTCTCACAGGAGAAACTGGGTTCTTCTTGCCAACACGGTAAAGGGTTACAGATCAACACGTGCATTAGCATGCAAGCCGGGTTTGTTAGTGATATATTCGCATGGAAGAGGACAGGTCTTGCTGAGGTGGGGGGAAAAGGCAAGAGCTTGGGTGGCAAGAGCACCAGGTCCTTTGTCCTGAGGTCTTAATCTAGTTGATGGGGTGGGGGCGAAGATACATATTGACTGATGGCTAAAAGTGGTGCCAGCCTCCATGGGGGTCATGACTACCCAAATGTTGGTGTGTGTGGTGGTCATTAGCCTGAATCCTTATCTCACTTATGACCCTATTTGGTCATCTTGTAAAACAGATCTGTTAGTCAGTTACCCAAAGTTACCTGTGGGTTCTTTCTGTAAGCACTAGGGACCCTTTCATAAAACATAGTGGCCAGAGGAAAGCAATCAGCCAGATTTGTTTTATGGATCCTTTCTTTGAGTGCTTTGGACCACTCCCATCTTCTAGGTCTTGAGATGAATACACTTTGAAAGCCTTTCTTTCCCAGATAGTGGAAATGGTACCTAGACTTTCAACGTGTCAGCATGGTGTGTCTTGTGATGTTGGAACTTCTGGCAATAGAATTGGACCAGGCTCAGGACTGCTGAGTTAGTGGGTGAGACATGGTCTTCCTCATCCTCCCTGCCTTGGCTTACCATCCATCCTATCTAACGCCCCAGTGCAGGCAGGTGCTGTTCCCAGTGTCAGATTTCAGCAAGGGGTGGGCTAGGGCCTTGTTTCACAGGTCACTCTCAGTATCATCTGCTTGTGTTGAGGAAGCTCTGAGGGTGTGCAGGCTCAGTGGGAGGGGGGTGACCTGGAGGGAAGCTCATCACCCACCTCAGACCTCCTCAGGGCAGCTGAGTCTCTGTGGGCAAAGCAATGGTGTCTGCTCAAAGTCTGAATTTGGCTACAGACCCCTAACCTGTCCTTATCTTCCTTTGTCCAGCACTACAGACCCAGAAGACATGGGCACTGAAGGCTGTTCAGCAGAACTTGCGATCTCAGTGATCCTCTTGCCAGATTCTGTCTGTGCTGACTCAACTTTGAATGTCAAACGCAAAGGCTGGAGTTCCCATTTTGATTGTACAGACTAGGAAGCAGGCAGAGAGAAGTTGAGAATCTTGCCTTCGGTCACACAGCTGGAGAAGAAAGAGCTGAGACTCAAACCCACTACGGACTGATGTGGAATCTGTATGCTGTGCACCAGGAAATGCTGACCTTGAAGGAGCAGGAAGGAGTCAGGAAGACCAGGTACCCAGACTGAGCCAGGCTCACGTCCGTGCAGAAGCATAGAGTCCTCCCTGTTCACACCTCTGAGGCTCCAGAGATTGTAGGAAACTAGGTAAGAGCCAAGAGAAGTCAAGGGAGGAGGGTAGGGAGCCTATTATTAGAAAAGGCCCCACTTCCCAGGAGTCTGGGGAATTCCCTTCCCTGGTGAGTCTGTCTCAAATCCCTCTCTCTGGGTAGTAACCAAAGTAGATTGACTGAAGACTTACACATTTGCAGGAGTCGAATTTATGTGGCTGAGAGTATGAGTTCTTTGTGGCTCTTCTGGAATGCTCTGCTTTCAGTGATGGGGGAATGAGGGATGTGGGCTTCATATTTGTATGGAGACAAAAAAGAGTAGGTGGTCAAGAAGCCATGAAGGAGCCTGGTGCTGACATCCCCACATCACTCATGGAACTGTTTATCCATCTCATTTCTTGTCATGAAACTGGAAGGCTTGTTTAACCAGTTACTTCTGTACTAATTACAACCTTGGGGAGAGTAAGGGGCCATAGACTTCCTATGGCTATTGATATGTGACTTACTGCTAATGACTCACTCAGTCCACCTGCAAACATAGGGCTTCTCCCGAGTGTGTCCTCTGGTGTGTGATGAGACTTGACTTCTGTGTAAAGCCTCTCCCACACTCCCTGCAAGCATAGGGCTTCTCCCCTGAGTGTGTCCTCTGGTGTGTGATGAGATTTGACCTCTGTGTAAAGCCTCGCCCACACTCCCTGCAAGCAT
>PVKU01017703.1:0-10791 GCA_004027475.1 Anoura caudifer
TGGTATTTGTCTTTCACTGCCTGGATTATTTCACTTAGCATAATGCTCTCCAGTTCCATCCATGCTCTTGCAAAGGATAGGAGCTTCTTCTTTCTTTCTGCTAAATAGTACTCTATCACGTAAATGGACCATTGTGATTTTTTAAGTATGTCTCTTTTGTTAAAAGCCTTACTTTATACCACATGAATACTGTCATACAGAAAATACACTGATCATGGGTGATTGCAGTCTACCAACATGATGTTACTGAATGTACGTAGGTAAGGTGCGCACTGTTTGAAGCCAACGAAAGCCAGCATAAAAGAATCGGTTAAAAAAATGTTCAGTGGGAGTGGATCATGGTGTTACATCAGTGTGTCCTCAATAACACAGTGTAAAAGTACATAAGCAAAAACTGACATATCTAAAGGGAGAAAAAGACAAATCCACAATTATACTTCTGCAGTGTATCTGGTGTAAGACTTCATGTTGGTTAGAAGAGATGATAAGAAAAATTGTCAATTAGGAATGAAGATTTGTTAACAATCCAAGTAGCAAATGTGACTCATCCACCTATTAACAACACTAATACATGACAACAGAGTGGATATTCTATTAAAGTTACATGGAGATGTCCACCTTACTGTAGTGTAAGGACATGTACCGCCCTGTGCTTCTGACTGCAATAAGAGGATTTAGTGATTTCTACTTAAATGAGTTAACTCTGTTGACAAACATTTCTAAAGCCTGCTGTATATCTCTGTTCCTCAGGCTGTAGATGAAGGGGTTCAGCATGGGGGTAACTACTGTATACATGACCGAAGCAATTATGTCTTTGGAATCCCATGATGAGGACAAAAAGTAAACACCTAAAAGTGTCCCATAGTATAAACATACCACCAAGAGATGGGAGCCACAGGTAGAAAAAGCTTTGAAGAGTCTCTTAGTGGAGGGAGCCCTCAGGATGATGGTCCCTATACTGATATATGACCCCAAAATCATAGCCAAAGACAGGAAAGAAAACATCCCTCCCTCAGTGAAGATGACCAGCTCATTGAGGGAGGTGTCTGAGCAGCTGAGCTTCAGGAGCACAGTGAGATCGCAGAAGAAGTGGGTGATGACATTGTTGGCACAGAAGGACAGTCGGACCAAGAGGACAGTATGCAACAGTGCATGGGCACATGTAGTCATCCATGAGGCAGCCACCAGCAGCACACACAACTCCTCCTTCATAATAGTATTATACTGTAGAGGGTGACAAATGGCCACGTACCTGTCATATGCCATCAAAGTCAGAAGGAAATTGTCAAGAGTAGCAAAAAGTATGAAAAAATACAACTGAGAAATGCAACCCACATAGGGGATGGATTGTTGCTGAGTCTGCATATTCATGAGTATCTTTGGGACAGTGACAGATGACAGAGAAATGTCAGAGAAGGCCAAGCAGCTGAGGAAGAAGTACATGGGTGTGTGTAGACGGGAGTCCAGCCTGATGAGCAGGATGATGAGCAGGTTGCCCAGCACTGTGGTCAGGTACATGCCCAGGAACAGGGTAAATAACACCCCCTGGTGCTCTGGCCAGATGGGCAGCCCCAGGAGGAGAAACTCGGACACACTGCTCTGGTTCACAGGCCTCATGCTGCCCTTCTGTCTGCCGAGGATGAAGGAGGTTTGGGAATCTCAGGAACCTAGAAAAGTAACAAGGACTATCACATCTCATACTGTAATTTTGGGGAAAATCATGAACTTCTTCTACATGTTTATTAATTTGTTAGACCTGTATGCATTTTCACAGTATCCCGGCCTGGTTCCTGGAAATCATTGAAACCCATAAGCAGCCAACATGACCTCATTGCACAGCAGCAGGAGGTGTTTTCTGTTTCATTCAGCCATACTTATTGAGCACAGAGTCTGTGTGGGGATCTCTACTGAGGACTGAGATGCCTCAGTGAACAGGGAATGCAGGGTCCCCATTTCTGGGAGTTTAGGTCTCTATGAGCATGGAGGGATAATCTGTACCCCTGTCCAGTGAATACATAATTCACTGCAGGAGAGTTGGAAGATGAGCCCTGAATACTGGGATCAGTTGTGTCTACCTTGAGTAAACATGAGACTGCAGTGCTGAGGAGGTGTTGGAACAATGTGACACTCTGCCTGTAAACCTGCCAAGTCCCATTGACCTACAGATGTAACCTGAAGGGACACTCTAGAAATTGGTGGCCTTTTAAAGCCACTTGATGCCACAATAGCTCTGAAACCAGAAAAGTCCACAAACTGTCTTTCTTTACAGTTTGGTAAATATCTGGGTACTGAACATTTTGGTAATATCTGGGTACTGGACTAAGGATTTTACCAACGTTTCCTAATTAAATCCACACACCTGACTTAAAGTCCCAGAAATTCAGACCTCTTTACAGCTGCACTAAGAATTTGTGGTCTTTCACCTATTTTAGCTTTGAAGAAATGGAAACATAAATGATACCAATTCTACAAGCACACGTGGTAGGGTGAGGGACGAAATGGTGCCCACACATGTGTGTTTGTCCATCTATATTAGAAGTGATATATTAAGTATATACTTGATGCATGCTTGTATCTTCTTTTGTTATACTTGATAATCACATCTTTAGTTTTTTATAGATTTTATTTATTTATTTTTAGAGAGAAGGGAAAGGAGGGAGAGAGAGAGAGAGAAATATAAATATGAAAGAGATACCTCAATTGGTTGCCTCTCACTTTCCCCCTACTAGGCACCTGGCCCACCCTGACCACGAACCGAACCAGGAACCTTTTGGTGCACAGGCTGGCATTCAGTCCACAGAGCCACACCAGCCAGGGCCTTCTATTTTCTATGAATTAAAGATTACCACGTATTAGCTACCTCATGGGGTTCAGTCTAATACATCCATGTGATCAGAACCCATCCTCAGAACCATTTCACATGGAAACCTCCCACTTATTGATTAGGGGAGCTCAGCACGATATGAGCTGGGAGGACCCAAAGTTGTCCAAACTTTTCTTAGTCTTCTTAGTAGATAATTTCATTCCTTCATTTTCATATGCTTTCAACTGCCAAAAAAATTCTGTACTTGAACTTCTGTTTATGCAATAACTATTTTTTGAGGGCTTCTGTAAGATTCAAAAGGCCAATGTAATTCATCCCATGTTATGAATGTGGAAAATGAGGCCTAGGATTGAAGTAGATCTCTAAGGTCTCACCACCAGGTGATGGTGATTCGGCCCAATACATTCACACAGCAGGATGCCTGCAGAAGTTTTTCTTGTTTGTTTTTCTTTTCTCCTATCCTCTCCTCTCCTCCCCTTTCCTCTCTCTCTCTTTTGGGGCAGGTAGCCTCGAAGTTTAATAAAACTAAAGGGTTGCAAAAATCTGAGCATACTCAGCTACATGAAAATGATAGCGGATTCATTCTAAGAAATAGGGAGTTGCTTAGAGTTTGGTTAATTGAGCTAATGGTGCCCCAGAATGAGGACACTTAAGGAAACACTGAGGGTCATGGATGCAGATCACACACATGCACACAGTGCTGATTTGTGAATTTCAGTTACGTATGACCAGTTTCCCATGCTAAAGGAAGGAGAGCTAACATGTGGCTCTGCCCCAAAACATCCATACATTGGGTTGGCCAAAAAGTGCATTACTTGTAATGCAAAAAGTGCATTACAAAAGTGCATTTTTTTTCTGTAAAATAAGACATTTTTTTGTTTTCACCAATAACTTAATGATTTGATGTTTTATGTTGCTATCTCTTGCTATTGGCTTCTGGTGTATAGAGGCCGGGGGTGCTGCTAAACATCTTCCAATGCATAAGACAGCCTCATAGCAAAGAATTATTTGGCCAAAATGTCAATAGTACTAAGAAACTTCGCAAACCACTTTTGACACTTTCAATCAGTCACAGCACCTTCTCCATACAGTGCACAATCTGGTTTTTTGTGTGTGTTTCATTCAGTTACATTGTTACCTTTCTTGAAGTAAATAAACATAATATGCTGAAAATGTTGGCTATTTTCTCCCATCTTCAGTATTAAAATGGCTGCGAAAAATTCACCAATTTTGACAAGTATTTTTAAAATACACACTGATATGACAACTGTAACAATACAGTCTAACAAAATTCTTTCTAATAAAGTTCAAGACAACTAAGTACAATGAGAACCGTCTCATGCGAAAAACTAAATGAATTTTTTGGCCAGCCAAATACATACATACAAGTCATAAGTAACACAAAATGAGAAATACACAACACACAATGATGAGCCATTCACCTGCAAACACACTGGCAACGTCCATCAAAACGCCTGACTCATGACACACATGGTAAACACTCAGTTCACCACATGCACAAAACTCAGACACTGTA
This sequence comes from Anoura caudifer, assembly GCA_004027475.1. NCBI lineage: Eukaryota > Metazoa > Chordata > Mammalia > Chiroptera > Phyllostomidae > Anoura > Anoura caudifer. Next base: position 4,362 of record PVKU01017703.1, read on the forward strand.
CACATGTCACCAAAACCACACCAACCACAAAAAATTAAAGAATCTCACAAGGAACACACACAAATAACACATGTACACACAGCCACACACTCTACAACAAGCAGCACACACCCTCTTATTAAAAATGAGGGCAAGCTTCCACCCCATCTGACCTATCCCCTTCCTGGAGGAAGGCCATCAGCATGGGGCAGTGAAGCCTATTCAGTTACAGGTAAACTCATTAAACCACCACCAACATATCATGCACGTAGTCACACACATGGTAACATACATAGACACAGAGTAAAACAAGCAATACACCTTCCTGCTTACACAGAGTAGTGTGTCACCCATAGACACAGCTCACACATACACCAGCACACACTGCTGAGCAGAGGTGTGCAGCAGCAGAGCCAACAATGTCACTCCTGATGCTCAGCTGCGATGCAAGTACTTACGATCACAGGCATTAATCAGGAGTCCCCAATCACACACTTGATGAGTGAGTCTGGTAACTTGGTGTACATGGGCTAAAATGGGGCCAGGTTAGGTCTAACTTGGGAAAACGGTCAGACTGAGTCAAATAGATAGCAAACACATGTGCACACGTGCACACACATGCAATCATCAAACAGCATGTGCACAGGCATACACAGTACATGCAGACTCACAGAGACACAGAGCCATGGACACAGACCCTCATATATGAACCTACTAGGATACAGGCAAATACGTACCCAGAGCAGACATCCAGCCCCTCTGACCTGTGCTCGTCTTTGGTGAGTTCAGACACTTCTGCCCCAGACTGTGCCTAACTCCTCAGGGCAACACAGTTAAAGGGTTTTCTTCACAAACAGAAGAAATGTCTGTGGCCTTGGCACTTCTACAGACTTTCATTTTGTTTAAACAGCTCCAGAGAAATGACTCAAAAATAACCCTTACTAATGAGGGACTGACACCCAGTCCCCAAGCCTCTGGCCCATTTTTCTGCCTGCCCTTTGGGGAGCTGTGTGTCCAAGAGCCAGAGGGGCTGGAGTCCTAGGGGACAGCATCCTTGACTCCAGTGTTGCCTGGACTCCTTTCTTCTTGGGCATATGCCAGCTGGAGCAAAGGGTTTTTCAACTTTTTCTGTGGAAATGATTTTAAATATATAGAAATGTTGTAAAAATGATGTCAAGAATTCCTGGAAAGGCTTTACCCAGATTGCTCAATGTTTAAGGTTTTACTATGTTTACCTTCTGTGTGCATGTATGTGTTAATGTATGTCTGTTTCAGGCTTATTAGAGTTTCAGCAAATACACCACAATGCATATTATTAGAAGCCATTTCATATTAATTTTTGCAATTACTAGTGTTTTTATCCTTGATCAAATGCCTAAGATAGTGTCTGCCAAGTTTTCTATTGCATATTTACCATTTATTAAGTTACTGTTTTAACCTTGTATTAATGGATATCCTTTGGGTAGATAGTTTGAAACTAGAAAATCATAGCTTTTTCCATCTTAACCTTTCACTGCCTGTATTTAACATCCATTGGTGATTCTTACATGACAATGTTTTGCAAATGTGATCACCAGATGGTGATTTTTCCAAATCTATCATTTCTTGTAATTTTTTAATTATATTTTATTGATTATGCTATTATAGTTGTCCCATTTCTCCCCAATCATTCCTCTCCAGCCTGCACACCCCCTCACACCCACATTCCCCTCTTTAGATCATGTCCATGTTTCATAAGTTCTTTAGCTTATACTTTTCCCACAGTATTCTTGCCCTCCTCCTGTCTATTTTCTACCCACAGTCTATGCTACTTATTCTCTGTACCTTTCACCCTTCTCTCCTCCTCCCGCTCCCCTGTTGCAAACCCTCCATGTGATCTCCATTTCTGTGGTTCTGTTCCTGTTCTACTTGTTTGCTTAGTTTGCTTTTGTTTTAGTTGCGGTTGTCAACATCTGTGACTTTCCTGTCTTTTTACTCTCCTATTTTTTATCTTCCTTTTCTTAGATAAGTCTATTTAATATTTCATATAATAAGGGCTTGGTGATGATGAACTCCTTGAACTTGACCTTATATGAGAAGCGCTTTGTCCGCGCTTCCATTCTAAATGACAACTTTGCTGGATAGAGCAATCTTGGATATAGGTCCTTGCCTTTCATTACTTGGACTTCCAGCCCCTTCTTGCCTGTAAGGTCTCTTTTGAGAATTCAGCTGACAGTCTGATGGGAACTCCTTTCCCCTTATCCCTTGCTGCTTCTAGAATTCTCTCTTTCATTTTAATCTTGGCTAATGGAATTATGATGTGCCTTGGTGTGTTCCTCCTTGGGTCCACCTTCTTTGGGGCTCTCTGAGGGTCCTGGTTTCCTAGAAGTCTATTTACTTTGCCAGATTGGGGAAGTTCTTTTCATTATTTGTTCAAATAAGTTTTCCACTTCCTGCTCTTCATCTTCCCCTTCCAGTACCCCTATAATTTGGATGTTGGGACGTTGAAAGATGTCCTGGAAGTTCCTAAGCCTCTCCTCATTTTTTTGAATTCTTGTTTCTTCCTTCTTTTCTATTTGGTTGTTTCTTTCTTCCTTCTGGTCCACTCCATTAATTTCAGACCCAGTTTTCCTCCCATCACTATTGGTTCCCTGTGTGTTTTTCTTCATTTCACTTATTGTAGCCTCCATGTGTTCACCTAATTTGCAACCAAAATCAACCAATTCTGTGAGCTTCCTAATCACCAGTGCTTTGAACTGTGCTTCTGATACGTTAGCTACCAGTGCTATGAGCTCTGCATCTGATAGGTTGACCACCTCCTGGTCGCTCAGATGAATTAGCTCTGGGGCCCCGGTCTGTTCCCCTTTTGAGCCATCCTTGGTTTGTTGTTGTTGTTGTTGTTGTTGTTTTTGTCTGGTCCTGGCTGTTACATAGTGAGGGGCGGAGACTTAGGCATTCACCAGGGTGGGGAAGCCCAGTTGCTGGATTGTGATGCTGGATGTGGGGGCAGTGTCTGAAAAGGAGCAATGGAGCTTGCTTTTGCTCCCTGCTCTCTTGCGGATTCCAGTCCCTTCAGCCTCTTTCCCCTATCAATTTGGGCCTTTCTCGTGCTGACTTTCATGTGGGTGGGCCCGCACACACTCCAGGACCCCATGGGGCTCCCGGACAAACTCTCCTGTTAGCCTGGGACTCCCTCCCGACTCCTCATCCCCTACAAGTATTTTCAATGGGTGCTTTTAGGTCACTACCCGGCAGTGGGGCCCTGTGTCGCACAGTCTGTTTTGCTGACCGTTTTCACCTGGTTTATCTGTGCGTGAATGTGTGTCCGTGGTCCACTGCCTTGTGCACCTGCCTGGCCTCCCGTGTTTGGCAATGCCATCGACTGTGCACCTGGAGTGACTGCATGCTGGGGACCACCACTGGTTTATCCCACCTTGAACTGACACCGCTGGCAGTGGACTTCGCCAGCCACTGACTTTGTCCCTTTTACCGGTCTGGGTGAACCATTCTTGTTGGACTCCGACACAATTCATTTTTCTCTCTACCTGGCTGGGTTTTCTTTTTTTGGGTTCTATATTTTTGTTGTCCTAAATTTTGGTTGTGAGAGGAGGCACAGCGTGTCCAGCTAAGCCTCCATCTTGGCAGGAAGTCTCCATTTCCTGTATTTTTATTAGTTGTATTTTCGTATAAGAAGAAACCTCCCCATATTCCCCATTCATTCCCTTTATTTATTTATTCACTTACATACTTATTTATTATAGACTCATGGATTCCTATTCTTTCAGTTATAATCCAACCATGTGATTCATTTTGAAGCTTTAGGCGTGTTCATTGCTTCCAAGCATTCTAAATGATCACAGAGAGCCATGTAGGAAATACATGTAAAAGAGACAGAAGCAGTAAAAACTAGGAAGTAGGAAACTAAAGGAATGTTTACCCATAGAAGGTGAATAAGAATGAGGGATGGGAACAGTATAGATGTTAACATATACAAATTTCCATCTATTTATAATATTTAAAACCCATGAGTTAAACTGACATCTCCAGTTCTAGGTTGATACCAGAGAGTTCTTTCCAGCCATTCCATTTCCATGCATATAACATGTTTCCCATGAGAGTAAGGCATCACTTCCCTTTTCCTCAGTGTTTACTTGTTTGCTGAATCTTTGGATACATGGGAAGTAGTATCAGAATCTTGAACTCATACCATTTTTAATAACGCACTAACTACAGCTTAAGACTTTGTTTCCAGCTTTTACTTTTTATTGTGACAGTACATGGACAAAAAGCCAATGGACTCTGTCTGCACTTCACTGTGGGAGAAAGCTGCCCCCAAACTCTTACTCTGATGCCAGACACAACCTTATAAGAGATGATGAAGAAATGCAAAGTGTTAATTAGTAATAAAGAATTATAAAACACCCTGTGGCAAACCTGATCTCATTGACTTCTTAACAACACTAATACATGATAACACAATGGGTATTCTATTAAATTTATATTGACATGTGGACCTTACAATAGTGTTAGGACATGTACCTCCCTGTGCTCCTGACTGCAATAAGATGATTTAGTGATTTCCACTTAAATAAGTTAACTCTGCTCACAAACATTTCTAAGGCCTGCTTTATATCTCTGTTTCTCAGGCTGTAGATGAAGGGGTTCAGCATGGGGATAACAACCATATACATGACTTCAGCAATTATGTCTTTGGAATCCCATGATGAGGACAAAAAGTAAACACCTGCAAATGTCCCGTAGTATAAAGACACCACAAAGAGATGGGAGCCACAGGTAGAGAAGGCTTTCAAGAGTCTCTTAGTGGAGGGATCCCTCAGGATGATGGTACCTATACGGATATATGAGCCGAAAACAATAGCCAAAGGCAGAAAAGTAAGCATCCCTCCCTCAGTGAAGATGACCAGCTCATTGAGGGAGACATCTGAGCAGCTGAGCTTCAGGAGCACAGTGAGGTCACAGAAGAAGTGGGTGACGACATGGTTGGCACAGAAGGACAGTCGGACCAGCAGGAGGGTGTGCAAGAGGGCACTGCCACAGGAGATGATCCAGGAGGCAGCCACCAACAGTGCACACAGGCCCTCACTCATGATGGTGGTGTAGTGTAGAGGGTGACAGATGGCCACATACCTGTCATATGCCATCACAGTCAGAAGGAAATCGTCAAGAGTACCAAAAAGTATGAAAAAATACAACTGAGAAATGCATCCTACATAGGGAATGGATCGTTGCCCTGTATGCATGTCCATTAGCATCTTAGGGACAGTGACAGATGACAGAGAAATGTCAGAGAAGGCCAAGTGGCTGAGGAAGAAGTACATGGGTGTGTGCAGACGACAGTCCAGCCTGATGAGCAGGATGATGAGCAGGTTCCCCAGCACCGTGGTCAGGTACATGCCCAGGAACAGGGCGAAGAACACACCCTGGTGCCCTGGCTGGATGGGGAGCCCCAGGAGGAGGAATTCGGACACGCTGCTCTGGTTGTCCCTCCTCATGGTCCTCCTCTGTCTGCTGGGGGTGGAAGGACAGTGAAAAATGGCAGAGGTTTTTAATGTGTGATTTTGTCCACCAGAGTAGGTTTACTTATTTTCTGCTGAAAAAAAGAATAACACCGTGCATTTATATCATTGGCTAGTGCTGCCAAAGCAGGCATCGTACCCTCAATGCCCAGCATGATTTCTTTCAAATGAAACCAGAGCAGATTCATTCTTATTTTTTCTATGCTAATAATTAGAGATGCAAGAATAATTGGGATGCACAGGAGCTCTTCCCTTAGCTCACTGACCCTCTGGGGACACTGACAGGACTGACTGAAGGCAGGCAATGAACCAGATTCAGAGTGCTGCCAGTCTGGCCCCACTGCTTTCTAGGTGGATAACTTGAGCAGCTGAATCCCTCATGTCCTCACGTTGTAGGCCTGTGATGTGAAGATACCAATATCACAGATTCATAGAGTTAACAAGAGGATTCTAATTCAATGTCTAGGAAATATGCCCCACATAAACACAAAATATTACCCATTGTATATATGATGGGGAAACTGTCCAAATAAAGCCAAGACCAAATGCAGGAATTTCATCAACATGAGATGTTGAGAGGCCAGCACGAAGAGTCAGTTGGTGCTGACTTACCTGAGCTCTCACCCTCTCAGGGAGAGTTTCTAAGGTTATAGCTGCCATTGGGTAATTCCCCTTCCCTGGTGATAGCATGTGTTATTCCACATTCATCTGTTTGCCAAAAACTGAACATTACTTGAGTTCATTTATCTCTATCTGAATCTGGTGCCTCATGAAGGCTCAGAAATGAGTATTCCTAGATGGCAATACACCTGAGACCTGGCATTGAGCACTGGGGACACTGAAGCATGGGAAGTGCCTATTAGAATTCACAGTTACCTTCTTGACCATCATTCTCTCCCAGTACTGATTTCACATTTATAACGATTGGCATTTAA
>PVKU01017704.1:0-10785 GCA_004027475.1 Anoura caudifer
TCCTTCCTTCCTTCCTTCCTTCCTTCCTTCCTTCCTTCCTTCCTTCCTTCCTTCCTTTTTTTTTGTAAAGTTTCTCCTATTCAAGCCTGCCGCTCCAAACAAGTGCCTGGCCTCTGCTCTCACCTATCTTAGGTCCAACTTCTTTGGGGCTGTCTGAGTTTCCTGGACTTCCTGGAAGTCTATTTCCTTTGCCAGATTAGGGAAGTTCTCCTTTATTATTTGTTCAGATAAGTTTTCCACTTGTTGCTCTTCCTCTTACCCTTCTGGTACCCCTATAATTTGGATGTTGGGACATTTAAAGATGTCCTGAAGGTTCCTAAGCCTCTCCTCATTTTTTCAAATTCTTGTTTCTTCATTCTTTTCTGTTTGGTTGTTTATTTCTTCCTTCTGGTCCACTCCATTGATTTGAGTCCCAGTTTTCCTCCCATCACTATTGGTTCCCTGTGCATTTTCCTTCATTTCACTTAGCATAGCCTTCAGTTTTTCATCTAATTTGTGATGAAAATCAACCAATTCTGTGAGCATCCTGATCACCAGTGCTTTGAACTGTGCATCTGATAGGTTGGCTATCTCTTGGTCGCTTAAAAGTATTGTCTCTGGTGGTGTGATTTGTTCTTTCGTTTGAGCCATATTTTTTCTTTTCTTTTTGGTCTGGTTGTGGCAGTTATGTTTGAGGGGCGGAGCCTTAAGTGTTCACCAGGGTGAGGCAACCCAGTTGCAGAGTTGTGACGCTATATGTGGGGGCGGGGTCAGAGAGGGAACCATTGTTCCCTCTGATTGAGGGCACAACCATTGTGCTTGCTCTGATTTCAGTCCCCTCTGTGAGGCTGGGAGTCTCTCCCAGCACTTCAACCCCTGCAAGTGTTTTCAGTTGGTGCTTTTAGGCTTTATTTCCCAGCACTGCGGCCCTGGGTTGCGCAATCTGTCTCGCTGCCCGTTCACCAGTTTATCTGTGTGCAAATGTGTGACCATGGTCAGCTGCCTTGTGCTCTTCGCTGGGTCTGCTCATTGCCTCCCTGCACCAGGTAACTGCCGCCTGTGCACCTGGGGTGTGCCAGCTGCTGCCTGCACATCCAAGACCACTAGCCACTGCTTTTTCTTGCCTCGATCCCTCTCCACCCGCCACCAACTCTGCCCCTCTTACCGGTCTGGGTGAATCATTGTTGGGCTTCCATACAATTCAATTTTCTATCTGTTCTGGGGTTTTTTTTGGTTCTAAATTTTTGTTGTCCTTAATTTTGTTTGTGAGAGGAGGCACAGTGTGTCCACCTACACCTCCATCTTGGCCAGAAGTTGTTTTTTGAGTTTTTAAAAGTCTCTTAAGGACAAGTCTATAGCATTCAACTGTATGGCTAAATATATTTGCAAATGATACTTCAGATAGGGGTTTTTACTCCAAAATATAGATAAGAACTCACATGACTCCACTCCAGGAAGACAAACAAACCAATGTTAAGAAATGGGCAAGGGACCTGAACTGACACTTCTTCAAGGAGGACATAGAGAGGGCCCAGAGACATATGAAAGGATGCTCAGCATCACCAGCCATCAAAGATATGCAAATTAAAACCATAATGAGATACCACTTCACACTGGTCAGAATAGCTATCATAAACAAATCAACAGACACTTCTGGCCAAGATGGAGGCGTAGGCAGACACACTGTACCTCTTCTCACAACCAAAATTAAGGACAACAAAGATTTAGAAACAAGAAAACAACCAGAACTCAGAAAATCAAACTGATTGGAAGTCCAACAACAATTCATCCAGACCGGTAAGAGGGGCGGAGTCGCGGCAGGAAAAATCGGAGGTGCGGACAGGCACGCAGGCAGCAGCGGCTGGCAGCACCCAGGTACACAGGCAGCGACTAGCAGACCCCGGGCATGGGGCGGCAACTGTGCAGAACCAGTGAGGCCGAACAAGGCGGCTGGCTGACCGGGTGGTCCCACATTCACGCGCAGATAATCCAGGCAAAGGGGAAGCGGTGAAAGGAACTGGAATCTGAGAGGGAGTAAAGCAACCGCCATTATCTCCTCTCAGACCCCGCCCCCACATACAGCGTCACTACCCAGAGACTGGGCTGTCCCGCCCTGGGGAACACCTGAGGCTCCACCCCTCACTACGTAACAGCCACAACTAGACAAAGCAAACAAACAAACAAACAAACAAAAACCCAGAAATGATAATGGCTCAAACCAGAGAACAAATCAAAGCCCCAGAGCCAATTTATCTAAGCGATGAAGAGATTGCCAACCTATCGGATGCACAATTCAAAACCCTGGTGATCAGGATGCTTACAGAATTGGTTGATTTTGCTCACAAATTAGATGAAAAAATGAAGACTACAATAAGTGAAATGAAGAAAGATGCATGGGGAATCAACAGAGATGGGAGGAAAACTGGGACTCAAATCAATGGAGTGGACCAGAAGGAAGAAAGAAACAACCAAACAAAAAACGAGGAAGAAACCAGAATTCAAAAAAATGAGGAGAGGCTTAGGAACCTCCAGGACATCTTTAAATGTCCCAACATCCGAATTATAGGGGTACCAGAAGGGGAAGAAGAAGATCAACCAGTGGAAAACTTATTTGAACAAATAATAAAGAAGAACTTCCCCAATCTAGCAAAGGAAATAGTCTTCCAGGAAGTCCAGGAAGCTCAGAGAGTCCCAAAGAAGTTGGACCCGAGGAGGAACACACCAAGGCACATTGTAATTACATTACCCAAGATTCAAATGAAGGAGAGAATTCTAGAAGCATCAAGGGAGAAGGGGACAGTCACCTACAAAGGAGTTCCCATCAGACTGTCAGCGGATTTCTCAAAAGAGACCTTACAGGCAAGAAGAGGCTGGAAAGAGGTATTCCAAGTCATGAAAATCACAGGCCTACATCCAAGATTGCTCTATCCAGCAAAGCTGTCATTTAGAATGGAAGGGAAGATAAAGTGCTTCTCAGATAAGGTCAAGTTAAAGGAGTTCATCATCACCAAGCCCTTATTATATGAAATGTTAAAGGGACTTATCTAAGAAAAAGAAGATTAAAAAAATATGAACAGTAAAAAGACAGCAAACTCACAGGTATTAACAACCAGACCTAAAACAAAAGCCAACTAAGCAAACCACTACAACAGGAGCAGAAACACAGAAATGGAGATCACATGGAGGGTTAGCAATAGGGGAGTGGGAAGAGGAGAGAGGGGGACAAGGTACAGAGAAGAAGTAACATAGATGGTAGGTAGAAAATAGACAGGGGGAGGGCAAGAATAGTGTGGGAAATGTAGAAACTAAAGAACTTATGACACATGGGCATGAACTAAAGGGGGGAATGTGGGTGGGACGGGGTGTGCAGGGTGGAGGGTAATGAAGGGGGGGAAATGGGACAACTGTAATAGCATAATCAATAAAATATAATTTAAAATTTTTTCAAAAAAAAAGAAACAAACAAACAAAAAAACAAATCAACAAACAAGTGTTGGAGAGGTTGTGGAGAAAAGGAACCCTAGTGCACTGTTGGTAGGATTGCAGACTGGTACAACCACTATGGAAAACAGAATGAAATTTTCTCAGAAAACTAAAAATGGAACTGCCTTTTGATCCAGCAATGCCACTGCTAGGTTACATCCTAAGAACCCTGAAATACCAGTCGAAAAGAACCTATGCACCCCAATGTTCATAGCAGCACAATTGACAATATCCGAGTGCTGGAAGCAACCTAGGTGCCCATCAGTAAAGGAATGGAACCAAAAACTATGGTACATTTACACAATGGAATTCTATGCAGCAGAAAGAAAGAAGGAGCTCCTACCCTTTGAGTCAGCATGGATGCAGCTGAAAAGCATTATGCTAAGTGAAATAAGCCAGGTGGTGAAAGATGAATACCATATGATCTCACCTTTAAGAGGAACTCATCAACAAAACAAACAAGCAAAATGTAACCAAAGACACTGAAATAGAAAACAGGCCGACAGTGACCAGAGGGGAGGGAATTTCAGGGGAAAAGGAGAAGGGTTTACAGGAACAAGTATAAAAGACACATGGACAAAAACAAGGAGGGGTGGAAATGGGAGGGAAATATGCATGTGTGGGGGGGCTGAGCTTGGATGGGGTAAAAGGCAGAAAACTAATACTTGAACAATGATTAAAATGAAAAAAATAAATAAATTAAAAATAAATAAAATGAATAAAATAAAATAAAGAATAAATAAAATAAAATCAATAACAAAATAAAATAAATAAAATAATAATGAAATAAAATAAAATAAAATATGCTGTGCATCTCTAGCCATCAGATAGATGCAAATTAAATCCACAGTGAGATACCACTTCACTCTGGTGAGAATGGCCAACAGAAAGAAAGCAACAAGCAAGTGTTGGAGAGTTGTGGGGAAAAGGGAACCCTACTGCAGTGTTGGTGGGATTGTAGACTGGTGCAAACACTATGGAAAACAGTACGGAATTTCCTCAGCAAACTAAAAATAGAACTGCCTTTTGACCCAGCAATTCCACTGCTAGGATTATATCCTAAGAATCCTAAAACACCAGTCCAAAAGAACCTATGCACCCCAATGTTCATAGCAGCACAATTTATAATATCCAAGTGCTGGAAGCAACCTAGGTGCCCATCAGTAAAGGAATGGATCAAAAAACTATGTACATTTACACAATGGAATTCTATGCAGCAGAAAGAAGGAACTCCTATCCTTCAGACAGCATGGATAGAACTGGAGAGCATTTTGCTAAATGAAATAAGCCAGGCAGTGAAATACAAATACCATATGATCTCACCTTTAACAGGAATCTAATCAATAAAATAAACAAACAAGCAAAATATAACCAAAGACACTGAAATTGAGAACAGACCGACAGTGACTTGAGGGGAGAGGGGAGAGTATTGTAGGGGAAAAGGGTTTGCAGGAACTATTATAAGGGACATATAGACAGTAACGAGGGAGATTTGGAATCAAGGGAGGGAGGTGGGAAGGGCTGGGGTGGTGGGGAGGGGTGGGGGAAAAGGCAGAAAACCGTACTTGAACAATAAAGAATGTTTAAAAAAAAGCATGGTACATTTACACAATGGAATACTATGTAGCAGATAAAAGTAGGAGCTCCTACCCTTTGGGTCAGCATGGATGAAACTGGAGAGTGTTATGCTAAGTGAAATAATGGTGATGTGGGACAAATACCATATGATCCCACCTTTTACTGGAACCTAATCAACAAAACAAACAAGCAAGCAAAATATAACCAGACAATTTGAAATTAAGAACAACCTGACAGTAACTAGAAGAGTAATGGGAGGAGATAAAGACAGGCGAAAGAGTGAAGGGTTTTCAGAAACAACTATAAAGGTCACATGAACAAAACATGGGTGGGTGGAAGCAACTAAGGGAGGTGGGGATGGCTGTGGTGGGGCGGAGAGGTGAGGGTAAAAGGTAGAATACTGTACTTGAACAACAATAAAATTTAAAAGTGTTTAATAAACGTCCCTGGCTGGTGTAGCTCAGTGGATTGAGCGCAGGCCTGCGAACCAAAGCATCTCCAGTTTGATTCCCAGTCAGGGCACATGCGTCAGTTGCAGGCCATATCCCCAGTATGGGGTGTGCCAGAAGCAAGCATACATTCATGTTTCACTCCCTCTCTTTCTCCCTCCCTTCCCCATCTCTCTAAAATTAAATAAATACAGTCTTTAAAAAATAAATAAAAATAAATGTTCAATAAATAAAATAAATATAATATAAAATTAACATAATTCAAAAAAAGAAAAAAAGAAATGGGACTACATCAAATTAAAAACTACTGCAGTGCTAGAAAAAACTGTTAGGAAAATGAAAGGGAACCAATTGCATGGGTAAATATATTTGTCAGGTATATATCCATCAAGGGATTAACCTCCAAAATATGTAAAGAACTCATACATCTGAACACCAGGAATACAAACAATCCATTAAAAAATGGGCAAAGGTCCTGAATAGACACTTCTCCAAGGAGGAGAAACATATGGTCCACAGACGTATGAAAAAATTCTCAACATCACTAGCCATCAGAGAGATGCAAATTAAAACGACAATAAGATACCGCCTCATATCTGCCAAAATGGCTATCATTAAAAAATCAATAGTCCTGACTGGTGTGGTTCAGTGGATTGACTGCCGGCCTACAAACCAAAGGGTTGCTGGTTCAATTCTCAATCAGGGCCCATGCCTGGGTTTCAGGCCAGGTCCCCAGTAGGGTGTGCAGGAGGCAACCATAGAGTGATGTTTCTCTCCCTCTTTCTCCTTTCCTTCCCCTTTCTAAGAAGAAATAAATAAAATATTTTTAAAAAATCAGCAAACAACAGTTGCTGGTAAAATGTGGAGAAAAGGGAAGCCTAGTGCACTGTTAGCTGAAAGGCAGACTGGTGTAGCCAATGTAGAAAACAATATGGTATTTTCTCAAAAAATTAATAATGGAACTGCCTATAGTCCCAGTGCTGCTTTCAATATACCCTAAGAATCCCAAAAATCCAATTCAAAAGAATTTGTGCTCCCCTGTGTTCATAGCAATGCTACTTACAATAGTCAAGCTTTGGAAACAGCCTAAGTGCATATCAGTAGATGAATGGATTAAAAAACAGTGGTACATTTATACAGTGTAATACCTTTTGGGACAGCATGAGTGGAATGGGAGACTATTACGCTAAGTGAAATAATCCAGACTTTTAAAGACAAATATTATCTCACTTATAATAGGAATGTAATGAACAAAATAAACAAATAAGCAAAATAGAACCAGAGGGACAGAATTATAGAACAGACTCATAGCAATAAGCAGGGTGGGGTGGGGGAAGAAGATTGGACTGACTGAAAGGTGAAGGATTGAGTCAAAAATGTGTATATAGGACCCATGGTCATGGCCAACAGTGTGGGGATTACTATGGAAGTGGCAAGCAGGAAAGGGGATAAGGTTGGAGGGGGGCATTGGGACAACTGTAATTGCATAAGAAATAAAATTTTAAAATAACATGAAACCTCGTAGTTTGATCCAAAAGGTACTCAATTGGTTGGTCAGAATAGAGCCATTCTGATTGGTTGGTAAAGAAGTTGATGGAGCTGTGGTTGTTCAGTACCAATTGGATGGGGGAAAGCTTCAGTCTTATTGGATGAATTAGGATTTTAGGAACTTATATATAAGTACCAGCTCAGATAGCAAAAACAGTGCAGGCAGGCAGTTTAGTGTAGAGGCAGATAGTTCAGTGAAAGCTTCTCCCTGAAGTGTAGTTTGCATGAGATGCCCTTGTGTAGAAATGGCTGCTTTGCTCTGTGTTTTTGTTTTTGTTTTTTAAGTTTGCCTCTAGTTAGCTACCAGGAGCTTTTCTCAAGAATCTTTTTTCTCTGGGTCAACAATACTCAGTCCTTGAGGGATAAACTTAGGAATTTATTCCTCACAGTTTAATGGGGTACAGAGCATAGCTCCTTTAACAATGGTGAAATCCCTCAAATCCTGCAAATGGCACGGGGCAGGGCTGGGGGAAGGGAAAGAGTGATCAAGGGAAAGCCTGCACCAGAAAGTGCAGCCTTTGAGGCACAGTGTATAACAAAAGCAGATTAATAGCCTATGGTTTCCTGAAGGGAGGAGTTGTAGGCTCTGCTTGGAGCAAAATTATTACATGACTGTGATAATGTGAACCAGCAGAGTGACTTGGCAGAGTGACTCATGACGTAACCAGGAGGGAAGCTCTTAGTTTCTGTGTGAGCTTCAGCGGGCAGCCTGGATGCCTGTGCATGGCTGGGAGCTCTTGCCCTGACTATAGATGGCAGCTGAAAGAGGGCAAAAGACACTGGGGAGCTGACAAAAGTGGTGATCACTAATGCACCATAGGAAGACACGGATGTTCCACTGTGTCATAAGTTCTGAGCCAAACATTTAAAATTGGCAAAGAAACAAAGGGGAAGTCTGCCACGAGGTCTGGAGGTCTGCAGGGAAGTCTGCCATGAGCTTGAAGAAATCTGCCATGAGGTTGGGAGGTCTGTCCAGAGGTCTGCCTTTGGAAGACAGCAGAGCTGTCAGAGCTGGGGGGGATCTGCCTGGCAAGCACAGACACACTGGTGAGCTGATGGCTGGAATAAGGCATCTCCAAAGGAGAGAAACTGATGATGCAAGAAGGACTCATGCTGGTGCACCCAGACACATGAGAAATGCCTGGAGCTGAACTATGACCGGGAATGCTAAACTACAGACCTCTGCGTTTCTGAAGGACATCGCTCTTTTGGTGTGTGGGCTCTTGATGCAGGATTTTGGAACTTGGTGCAAGCTCTCTCTGGGCTTTTGGCATTTGGAAGTTCTGGGCCTCTGGGTCCACTCCCTACACATATAGAAGTGCTTGTGGGACCAGGAGATGCGGGGCCCACCAAGGGCTTATACCCTGCATGGGTGGGAGCCTACTGCTAGAGGCTGGGTCCCACGCAGGGATACATGCCTCCTTGGGCTCCAGCATCTGAGATACCATGATCCAGTGTAGCACACTGTACGGTTTCCTAGACTGCCACATGAAGACTGAGGATTGAGCACCCTAGATCCTGATGGAGAAACTTTAGTGAGAATGTGGCAACTCTGAAACCCACAAAGTGCACATTCCACAAAGGATGAAGATCTGTTTATGTAACCCACTTAAGGACAGAAAAGATAATGGGGAACTTCTGGGTATGGTTTCGGCTTATAACCTTTTGGGAAGCAAGAGCAAGGGAATTTCTGGGTCTCATGGGAAAGAAGGCTCCAAACAGAAGTGCTCCAGCCACCCTCCCCCAGGGTTGGAACCCTGTTAATAAAAATATGTTTCCTTCAACATAAATCATTGGGTCATATAAATTCAAGGCACCCAGTGGCCAAAACCCAGTTTGCACAGTTAGAAGAGGTGGTTTATTACAGCATTATTTATAATAGCAAAAGATTAGAAACAATTTAAGTGTCCATTGACAAGGTACTGGTTAAGTAATTTATCCACACATTCATAAAATTAGGTAATATGTGCATCCAATTGTGTGTGTTTGTAGGATCTCACAGATATGATAGCAGAGGAGACTGATGGATGCAGCTCTGGGAGCTGCTGTAATAAAAATGCCATAGACTGGGTAACTTAAAACAGCAAATATTTATTTCTCACCGTTCTGGAAACTGGGAAGTCTAAGATTAAGACCCTGGCAAATTTAATGTCTGCTGATGGTCTGAATCCTGGTTCATAGATTTCCTATGTCTTCATATAGTGGAATGGGTGACCTTTCTATGTATCTCTTGCATAAGAGCACTAATTCCATTGATGGGGGCTCCACCTTCATGAACTAATCACCTGCTAGAGACTCCACCTCCTGATATCATCACATTAGGAGTTAAGATTTCAACATATGAATTTTAAGGGGACAAAAAATATGCAGCTCATAATATTAATCCATTCACCACTGAAGAACTTCCAGGTTTTAGCAGTTATGAATAAAGTTGGTATAAACCTCAATGTGCACGGTTTTTTAAAAGATTTTATTTAGTTAGTTTTAGAAAGAGGGGAAGAGAGGGAGAGAAATAGCAATGTGTGGTTGCCGCCCATGCACCCCCTACTGGGGACCAGGCCTGCAACCCAGCATGTGCCTGACCAGGAATCGAACCAACAACTTTGCTTTGCAGTCTAGCGCTCAATCCACTGAGCCACACCAGCCAGGGCCATGCGCAGGTTTTTGTATGAACATGTTTTCAACTCATTTGAGTAAATACCAAGGAGCATGATTGCTGGGTCATTTTGTAAGGGTATGTTTGGTTTTGTATGAAATTGCAAAGTAGCTTTCCAAAGTAGCTGTACCATTTTTAATGTCCACCAGCAATCATTGAGAGTTTATTTTGCTCCATATTCTTAATATTTGCTTTCATTAGTATTTTGAATTTAGGACATTCTTTTTTAAAAATATATATTTTATTGATTATGCTATTACAGTTGTCCCAGTTTTTTTCTCTTTTGCTCCACTCCACCCAGCACCATCCTCTCCCTCAAGTATTCCCAACACCATTGTTCATATCCATAGGTCATGCACATGAGTTCTTTGGCTACTCCATTTCCTATATTGTTCTTTACATCCCCATGGCTATTCTGTAAGTACCTACTTGCACTTCTTAATCTTCTCACCTCTTCACTTATTTCCCCACACCCTCCTCCCATCTGGCAAGCTTCAAAACACTTTCCATATCCATGGTTCTATCTCTGTTCTTGTTTGCTTAGTTTGTTTTTTAGATTCAATTGTTGATAGGTATGTTTTATTGCCATTTTATTGTTAATAGTTTTGATCTTTTTGTTAAATAAGTCCCTTTAACATTTCATATAATAATGGCTTAGTGATGATTAACTCCTTTAATTTTTCTTGTGTGGGAAGCTCTTTATCTGCCCTTCAATTCTAAATGACAGCTTTACTTAGTAGAGCAATCTCAGCTGTAGGTCTCTGCTTTTCATGACTTTGAATATTTTTTGAGAGTCCCTTCTTGCCTGCAAATTGTCTTTTGAGAAATCAGCTGACAGTTTTATGGAAACTCCCTTATAGGTAACTAACTGCTTTTCTCTTGTTGCTTTTAAGATTCTCCCTTTATCTTTAAACTTTGGCATTTTGATTATGATATGTCTTGGAGTGGGCCTCTTTGCATCCACATCTTGTTTTGGACTCTGTGCTTCCTGGACTTGTATGTCTATTTCCTTCACCAAGTCAGGGAAGTTTTCTTTCTTTCTTTCTTTTCTTTCTTTTCCCTCCCTCCCTCCCTCCCTCCCTCCCTCCCTCC
>PVKU01017705.1:0-10784 GCA_004027475.1 Anoura caudifer
TTTTTTTTTTTTTTTTGAATTCTTGTTTCTTCATTCTTTTCTGTTTCATTGTTTCTTTCTTCCTTCTGGTCCACTCCATTATTTGAGTCCCAGTTTTCCTCCCATCACTATTGGTTCCCTGTGCATTTTTCTTCATTTCACTTACTATAGCCTCCATTTGTTCCTCTAATTTGCAACCAAAATCAACCAATTCTGTGAGCTTCCTAATCACCAGTGCTTTGAACTGTGCTTCTGATAGCTTGGCTACCAGTGCTATGAGCTCTGCATCTGATAGGTTGACCACCTCCTGGCTGCTCAGATGAATTAGCTCTGGGGCCCTGGTCCATTCTCCCATTTGAGCCATCCTTGGTTTTGTTTTTTTTTGTTTGTTTGTTTGTTTTTGTCTGGCCGCAGCTGTTACGTAGTGAGGAGCAGAGCCTTAGGTGTTCACCAGGGCAGGGCAGCCCAGTCGCTGGGTTGTGACTGTATGTGGGGGTGGGGTCCAAGAGGGAACAATGGTGCTTGCTCCACTCTCTCTTGGATTCCAGTCCCTTCTGCTGCTTCCCCCAAGCAAATTGGGACCTTCTGGTGCTGATTTCCATGTGAGTGGGCTTATGTACATTCTAGGACCCTGTGGGTCTCTCCAACTAACTCTCCTGTGAGGCTGGGAGTCTCTCCTGGTCCCTCATCCCCCACAAGTGTCTTCAATTGGTGTTTTTAGGTTTTATTTCCTGGAGCTCGGGCCTGGGTTGGGAGGTCTGTCTCATTCCCCGTTTTCGCCTCGATTATCTATGCACAAATGTGGGACTGCCTGGTCAGCCAGCCACCTTGCATGGCCTTACTGGGTCTGCCCATTGCCACCCCATGCCCAGGGTCTGCTAGCCAACACCTGTGGTCCTGGAATCTGCCAGCCACTGCCTGTGCACCTGGCCTGCCAACCTCCACTTTTCCTCCCGTGACTCCACCCCTCTTACCGGTCTCGATGAATGGTTGTGGACTTCCATACAGTTCAATTTCTATCAGTTCTGGTTGTTCTCTTGTTTCTAAATCTTTGTTATCCTTAATTTTGGTTGTGCAAGGAGGCACAGCATGTCCACCTATGCCTCCATCTTGGCCGGAAGTCTGGCTTTTTGGAGTTTTTTAAATTGTATTTTTTCCATTACTGTTTAGTCCCCTTATACCTCTCACCCCTGCCCCACAATCACCTCACTGTTGTCCATGTCCATAAGTCCTTTTTCCTGTTTGCTCAATCTCTCTGCCCTCTCACCCCACCACTAGCTGTCACCCTGCTTGCGATCTATGTCTCTATTTTCCTTGTTAGTTCATTTTGTTTATTAAATTCCATGCATGAGTGAGATCATATGGTCTTTTTCTTTCTCTGACTGGGTTAATTCACCTAGGATAATTTTATCCAGGTCCATCCATACTGTTGCAAAGGGTAAAATTTTCTTTTTCTTTTTTGTGACCAAGTATTATTCCATTGTGTAAATGTCCCATAGTTTTATCCACTCACCTACTGATGAACACTTGGGCTGCTTCCATATCTTGGTGATTGTAAATAACACTGCAATAAACATAGGGGTGCTTATGTTCTTTCAAATTAGTGTTTAGGGTTCCTTCAGATATATCCCAGAAGCGGGATCACTGGGTCAAAAGGTAGATCTGTTTTTAATTTTTGAGTTTTCTCCATACTTCCCAGTGGTTGCACAAGCTTGCATTCCCACCTGAATTTGCTCTTGTGTGTGGTGGAAGAAGGTGGTCTAATCTCATTTTTCTGCATGCATCTGTCCAATTTCCCCAACACAATTTATTGAAATAAACTCTCTTAAGCCCATGTATGTGCTTGCTGCCTCTGTCAAATATTGACTACAAAGGTGTGGGTTTATTTCTGAGCTCTCTATTCTGTACCATTGATCTATGTGTCTGTTTTTATGCCAGTACCATGCTGTTTTGATTACTATGGCCTTATTGTATAGTTCAATATTATAGGTAGCATGATTCCTCCAACTTTGTTCTTCTTTCTCAGGATCGCTGTTGCTATGTGAGGCCTTTTGTGGTTCCATATAAATTTTTGAAATATTGGTTCTAGCTTGAAATATATCATTGGAATCTTGATAGGAATTGAGTTGAATCTATAGATTGCTTTGGGTGGTACAGGCATTTAAATGATGATAATTCTTCCTGTCCATGATGACGATATATGCTCCCACTTATTGTATCTTCCTCAATTTCTTTCTTCAGTGTCTTATAATTTTCCAAGTACAGGTCTTTTACATCCTTGGTTAGATTTATTCCTAGGTATTTTATTATTTTTGAAGCAATTGTGAATGGGATTGTTTTTAGTTTTCCTTTCTGTTAGTTCATTATTGACATATAAAAATGCAACTCACTTCCAGATATTAATATTGTATCTTATTACTTTGCTGAATTCATTTATAGTTCTACTAGTTTCTTGGTGCAATCTTTGGGGTACTCTATGTATAGTATCATATCATCTGCAAATAAAGAAAGTATTACTTTTTACTTTCCAGTTTGAATGCCTTTTATTTCTTCTTCTTGTCTGATTGCTGTGGCCAGGACTTCCAGTACTATGTTGAATAAAGGAGGTGAAAGTGGGTATCCCTGTCTTGTTCTCAATCTTAAGGGGAATGCTTGTAGTTTTTGGGTGTTGAGTATGATGCTGGCAGTGGGTTTGTCATTTACGGCCTTTATTATGTTTAGGTATGTTCCCTCTAATCCCACTCTGATAAGAGTTTTTATCATAAATCAATGCTGGATTTTATAAAATGCTTTTTCTGCATCTATTGATATGCATCTATTTTTATCCTTCATTTCGTTTATGTGGTAAATCACATTTCTTGATTGCAAATATTGTACCTTCCTTGTATTCCCAGAATAAACCCCACTTGATCATGGTGTGTGATCTTTTTGATGCATTGCTGTATTTGGTTTGCTAATATTTTGTTGAGGATTTTAGCATCTATGATCATCAGTGATATGGGCCTATAATTTTCTTTCTTTAAGTCTTATTATCTGGTTTTGAAATTTGGATAATGCTGGCCTCATAAAAGAAGTTGGGAGCTTTCTCTCCTCTTGAATTTTATGAAGTAGTTTGAGAAGGAGAGGTGTTAGTTAGAATGTTTGGTAAAATTCAGCTCTGAAGCCATCCTGTCTGATGGCCAGGGCTTTGTATAATGCCCTGGACAGGATGTTTGGGACTTTTTTTTAATTACTGCTTCAATTCCACTAGGTGTAATCTGTCTATTCAGATTCACTGATTCTTCCTGATTGACCTTTGAAAGATTGTATGTTTCTAGGAATTTATCCACTTTGTCCAGGTTGTCCAGTGTGTGGGCACATAGTTGTTCATAATGATTTTTTAAAAAATAATCCTTTGTATTTCTTTGGTATGAGCTGTTACTTCTCCTCTTTCATTTCCGATTTTATTTATTTGAGTTCTCTCATTTTTTTTCTTGATGAGTCTGGTTCAAGGTTTGTCAATCTTATTTATCTCCTCAAAGAAGAAGCTCTTGGATTCATTGATCTTTGTATTTTTTTTTAGAAATTATCTTGTTTAATTCTGCTCTGATCTTTATTATTTTTCTTCCTTCTATCCACTTTGGGCTTTGCTTTTTGTTTTTTAAAATTTCTTTAGGTATTAATTTAGACCATTTACTTGAGCTTTTCCTTATTTTCATCAATGAAAATCCACTTCTAACACTTATCAAAAACATGATAAACCACTATTTTCACCAACAATAAAGCCATGTATAGCAATTGCTATGTCAATCAATCAAGCCCCAGGTGTTGAGTGAGACCTCAATGAAGAAGATACAGTGCAATTATCTTAGCTGTCTCTGCATGTGACCCTTCTGATACACTGAGTGTCCACGAAGTATGTATTTTTAATGAAGCCAGCTGATTGTCCCTTGAGTTGACAACATACCTGATAATGCACTTGTCCGCATATGCCATAGTACCGAAGATAAACTACAGACACATAATAATTTCCAGACTTTGTAAGGGCTGCAGAGTAGTTGTCTATGCTTAGAGCAGGGTAGAGAAATAGAAAGGATGGTGGTAACGAGGCAATGGGCAAGTACTATGCCTGGAACAGGTTTTCAGGAACAATGTATAATATTATGTACAATAATATACCCACTCAATAGTTCTCTTATTCCTCTACTTCTTAATATCCTCAGTTTCTTAATCTAGAAAATGCAGATAATGGTACATATCTTATGAGGTTTTTATTATAATTAAATGACAATGTTTCTAAAGCCCTTAGAATGGTGTCTGGCTATGTAAATATTTGCTAAATAAATAAATCACAAACAGCAAAAAATATTACTTAGTAAACAATTTTATGCAATTTCTCCTGGCTTTGGAAAAACAAGGTATTTCATTATGTTTTGTTTTTACTGAAATTAGAGGAAAAGAAACTTGCTAATGAATTAGATATTAAATATGCTTAACCTCTGTGGATTAACAAGTTGAAAATGTAGTGTCTATCAGTGATCCAGCTTATTCAATGTTAAATTCAGCAATGACATCTATTGATCACTTTGGACCCCAGGAAAGGAAATAGGATGACAGCTATAAAGATTACTTTCTTTCAGTGTGCGGGGACTTGATGATAAGAGAGATAGGTAATAATGAATATCAAGTCTGCCATCTTGAACAGAGACATAAATTTTCTTTTTTTGTGTGTGTTTTCCAAAGTTTTCATAATGAACTTTTTTTTGCATTTTTTTTATTGTTCAAGTACAGCTGTCTCCATTTCCCCCCCACCAATTTCCTCCACCCCACCTACCCTCACCTCCCATCCTCAATCCTTCCACTCTTTGGTGCAAAAAGACCCACTCCATGAATGTGTATTTCATAAGAAAATTTTAGTAAAACAATATGATATATTTACAAGTTAATTTTTTAATGACTGTTTCTTATTGTCTATAATTTTCTTGGAAGCGTAGAGGCAACCCAATGATTATCTAGACAGTATTTTTAATGGTATTAAAACATTAAACTAACTCATTTCAAAGCTTGGTTTTAAAAATCTGTTTAAAATTACCTTTAAAATTTTGTAATTGTCTAATCAACTGCGTGTCTGACCCAAGTGTACAAAAGTTTCCAGACCTGTTGTTCTGCTCTGGGAAGTTGCTAAGCCATCTCCATGGAAAATAAAATTATTTCAATTGATTAATAATATAAGTTTGAACTCAGAGGGCAAAGGACTATGGTTGGGAGAGAGAATATGCATGTTTTCCAGGAAAAGAGAACATTGAAAGACTAGAGAAAAAAGCATTTTCTTAAAATCAAACTTTATCCTCATGTTCAGCTTTACTTTTTTGTTTGTTCATGTGTTTGCTTCAGAGACCACGGGCATATCTATCACTCAAGTCATTTATGTAAGACTTGGAGGATCAAAGAGCCCAACCTGTAAAACTGCTGCTTTTCCTATTTTACTCAAAGGATCTTCAGATTCAATAAGGAATAAACACATGCAGATATTTTCGGGGTTCTTTTGAATAAATCTTAGAAATCATTCACCTCTTTATTCATTCATTGGTTCATCACTTATTGAGCCCTGTTATGTAAAAGTCACTGAGCTAGGCACAGAATAAGATGTACGGCTCTTGTACTACGCCCAGAGGTCACCAAAAAAACAAGGCCAACAAAATGAAACAGAAGTTATATATAATCCAGCGCTAATGGGTTTGCTCCTGGGAGCATGAGAGCCCTGTGCTAGCATATGATGTTTCATGTACGATGCATGGAGACAGAAATTTGGTTATTGCTGTATAAGCATAAATTGGCTCATCTGGAATATTAGTAGACACTCGATTAGTAGACAGTCGATTAACACCACACTGTTAAATGAATGAACAAATAAATGGAGCTGATCCATGTAACATTTTGAAAGGTGCCTGCTCACAATGTATGTCCCAGTGAAATTACAAGATGAAGCCTGTTTGTAGAGCCCTGAGACACAGTGGGAAGAACGCTCAGGGCTGTGTAGCCCAGTCATCATTCACTCATTATTCATTTGGTCAGCATTGAGTGAACTTCTGCTGTGGGAAGTATGTGATACAAAGACAAATAAGAAGTGATCCTTGCATTCATGGAGTTTATAATCTATGAAAGAAGAAAAAGACACTAATAGCCATTATTTAGGGTTGTATACTGTGAGCCTGCTGAATAAAAATTGTGTAAGATATGTAAACAACGATAGCTAATGTTTACTGAGTGCTATGTCATGTATACTATATTTAGCATGTTATGCATATTTTCTCACTTAACTCTCATCAACACTAGATGGATAGCATCAGTGTTATCCTCGTTATATACATGAATAAACCAAGGCTTAGTAATTTATCCTGTGTCATCCAGTAACTATGTAACACAGCCCAGGCTCAAACTTGTAGCCTAACCTTTATATTTTGTCAATAAATTGAGGTCAAGTAAATCCTGTATAGCTTGCACTGGGCCGACAGACTCAAAAAAAAAAAAAAATGGAAATAGTAGTAAAAAGGTATTTTCATTCAAAGTTTCTCCAATCTATCTTCCCTTTTCCAAGATTACAGAAAGTCTAAGTTCACCCTGATGACATAATTCATTCTGACTCTTTGGAGGAAGCAGGTTAAATCATGACAGTCAGAAGGAATCCGAGGGTATGGAAATAAGGATCTCCTTCTATCACATCACCCTTCCAGCATGGGGAGGGTTCTGGGCTCAGTTTTCGGAAGCTCTGTCTGCCAAGGACTCCACCTCTTCTAAAAATTGCCTTCTCTACCTCCACAGGAACAACTGTGTTAATTTGGCACAATTCTGCCCTCATGGCCTTGGTGGTTAATCCAGGCCTGAGCACCCAACCCAAGCTGTGCCCATCAGAGGCAAGGGTTGGTCTAACAGTGGCTATGTTGCCTAAACTGGACAACTACCACCTTTTCTTCAGTGTTTGGAGCTGCAGCTGACAAAATAATTTTCTCTCTGGGTGCCTAGATTGTAAAATGTAAATCCAAGAGTATCTTCAACTTGGATTCCACAGTTACATGGTTCCATGGCCACAATCTCAGTGAGAGAAGCAATGAAAGAAACAGAAGAAAAGGTTAAGAGCAGGGTCCAGACTGTAGTAGCCACTCCTTTGGCCTTCTGTAGGCTTAGCTCTGTGCTGCCTCAGAGAACAGGGAAAGAATCTTAATAAAATAAAACAAAGCAACTGATTCCCAGTGTTCCTTTTTTTGCAGCTTTGTTTATTTGTTTCTTCCTTTTTATAAAACTTATTGGGGTAACACTGGTTAACAAAACTACACAGGTTACAGGTGCACAGCTCTCAGGTGTACAGGTAACACATCATCCGTACCTTGTGTTGTATGTTCACCACCCCAAGTCAAGTTTGCATCTGTCACCATTTATGTCTTCATACTCTCTTCTAATTGCCTCTACCCTCCTCCTGCCAGCAATCACCACACTGCTGTCCATGTCCATAAGCTTCTTCTCTCTTTCTTTTTTTGCTCAGCCCCGTCCTCTTATCCCTCCCCTCTACTGGCAACTGTCAGCCTGCTCTCTATCTATGCGTCTGTCACTATTTTGCTTGTAAGTTTATTTTGTTCATTAGATTCCACATATGAGTGAAATTATATGGTATTTATCTTTCTCTGCCTGGCTTACTTCACTTAGCATAATGCTCTCTGGACCCATTTATGCTGTCACAAAGGGTAAAATTTTCTTTTTTTAACAGCTGAGTAGTATTCCATTGTATAAGCGTACGACAACTTTTTTATTCACTCCTCTGCTGATGGGCACCTGGGCCACTTCCAAATCATGGCTATTGTAAATAATGCTGCAGTGAACACAAGGGTGCATATATTCTTACAAATTAGTGTTTTAGGTTTCTTCAGATAAATTCCCAGAAGTGGTGATTTCCAGCACTCCGATGTCAAGTTATTCCTGAGGCCCAACTGCATTTCTCTCTTTGAATTTCCCTTAGACATTTCAAGATTCTTAAAGAAACTGCCCCTCCCATCTTTCCTAGTGCATGTATAGTTTTCCATGATTATTTGCACTACCAGAGAAGTGGATGGCTGGAGGTAACAGCCACATTGCTTCTGTGACCTTGCTGCTGCCCTGGAAGGAAAGTTATAGTGACCTTGAGGGGAAAGACACTTTCATCACCAGTAGCTATGACATCGCCACTATCACTAGCACCCTGTGGAGTGCTCACCATGCCCTGGGAATGTTGATAAACCCCTTGCAAATATTAGTTCCTTTCATCCTCACAAGTTCCCTCAAAGATACGACATTATAAAACTCATTTTGTTCCTGAAAAAATTTAATTTGTTTTAGGTGACAAGGTAGTGAATGAATAAGCAATGGTCAGCTTGTATGTGAACATGGGTCAGTGTGATGCCAGGCTCTGCAGCTATTCTCCTGGTAGCTTGCCAAAGTACCACTCAGAGGACAACTCCCATTCCATCCCACAGCCTCCCTCTTCTCTGGCCCCAAGTTCAAGTTTTCCTGGAAGCCAAGAGATATTTGCCAATGATAGTGGTTTGTTTTTACCCTTTTGGTCTTTGTTTAATTGTTGTTCTATCACAGTTGTCCTCATTTCCCCCCATTACTCTCCCCTGCCCTATCTACCCAAACCTCCCACATTCAAACCTCACCTCACTCCTTGTCTTTGTCTTTGGATCCTTTCTATATGTTCTTGACACCACTTTGCCTTCTAACCTGTTATCCATCTTCCCCCTCCCCTCTGATTACTGTCAGATTGTTCTTTATTTCCATGTCTCTTTGTCTATTTTTCTCATTTGTTTGTTTTGTTGATTAGGTTTCACTTATAGGTGAGATCATCTGGTATTTGTCTTTCACTGCCTAGCTTATTTCACTTAGCATAATGCTCTCCAATTCCATCCATGCTGTTGCAAAGGGTAGGAGTGCCTTCTTTCTTTCTCCTGCATAGAATTCCATTGTGTAAATGTACCATAGTTTTTTGATCCACTCATTTACTGATGGGCACCTGGGTTGCTTCCAACACTTGGCTATTGTAAATTGTGCTGCTATGAACACTGGGGTGCATAGGTTCTTTCAAACTGGTGTTTCAGGATTCTTAGGGTATACTCTGAGCAGTGTAGGACATACAGAGGGCCCAGAGACATGTGCAAGGATGCTCAGCATCAGTATCCATCATAAAGATGCAAACTAAAACCACAATGAGATACCATTACACATTGGCCAGAATGCTCAGAGAAAAGAGAACCCTAGTACACTGTTGGTGGGAATGCAGACTGGTATAGCCACTGTGGAAAACTATGGAATTTCCTCAAAAAAAAACTAAAAGTGGAACTGCCTTATGACCTGGCCTTTTTTCTTGTGCCTTTCCCTCTGGCTTCCTCATTCAAGGGATAGCATAACGTTCACCTGCATGTAGTGCTGCTCTTCTCATTCAACCACGTGCTAATGAGAACCCCTCCCTGGCCCAGGTTGCTCCTCATGACATGAACAGCCTGATCAAGTTTCCAGGAATCCCTGAGATCCAAAGACTGGTGAAAAACATGGCGGCCTCTGAGTGAAGCCAATCAGTTCCATTGTAATCTGACGAGTGGCACAGAAACACTCTCTGACTTCTCACTGCCTTAACTCTGTGCTGGTTCTTGTGAGAGAGAGAGAGAGGAAGTCTAACTCGCTAAGACAGAGCAATTGGACCCAACCTCCACTTTCAATGTTTTTTTTAAAAATGTATTTTATTGATTATGCTTTTACAGTTGTCCCATTTTTCCCCATCATTACCCCCACCCTGCACACTCCCTCCCACCCACATTACCCCCCTTTAGTTCATGTCCATGTGTCATAAGTTCTTTAGCTTCTACATTTCCCACACTATTCTTGCTCTCCCCCTGTCTATTTTCTACCTAACGTCTATGCTACTTATTCTCTGTACCTTTTCCCCCCTCTCTCCTCCTCCCACTCCCCTGTTACTAACCCTCCATATGATCTCCATTTCTGTGTTTCTGTTCCTGTTCTACTTGTTTGCTCAGTTTGCTTTTGTTTTAGGTGTGGTTGTTAACACCTGTGAGTTTGCTATCTTTTTACTGTCGTATTTTTATCTTCTTTTTCTTATATAAGCCCCTTTAACATTTCATATAATAAGGGCTTGGTGATGATGAACTCCTTGAACTTGACCTTATCTGAGAAGCACTTTATTTTCCCTTCCATTCTAAATGACACCTTTGCTGCATAGAGCAATCTTGAATGTAGGTCCTTGACTTTCATGACTTGGAATACTTCTTTCCAGCCCCTTCTTGCCTGTAAGGTCTCTTTTGAGAAATCAGCTGACAGTCTGATGGGAACTCCTTTGTAGGTGACAGTCCCCTTATCCCTTGCTGCTTCTGGAATTCTCTCCTTCATTTTAATCTTGGCTAATGTAATTATGATGTGCCTTGGTATGTTCCTCCTTGGGTCCACCTTCTTTGGGATTCTCTGAGCTTCCTGGACTTCCTGGAAGTCTATTTCCTTTGCCAAATTCAGGAAGTTCTTTATTATTTATTCAAATAAGTTTCCCACTTGTTGCTCTTCCTCTTCCCCTTCTGGTACCCCTATTATTCGAATGTTGGGATGTTTAAAGATGTCCTGGAGGTTCCTAAGCCTCTCCTCATTTTTTTGAATTCTTGTTTCTTCCTTCTTTTCTGTTTGGTTGTTTCTTTCTTCCTTCTGGTCCACTCCATTGATTTGAGTCCCAGTTTTCCTCCCATCACTATTGGTTCCCTGTGCATTTTCCTTCATTTCACTTAGTGTAGCCTTCATTT
>PVKU01017706.1:0-10772 GCA_004027475.1 Anoura caudifer
AAGAGGAAGAGCAACAAGTGGAAAAGTTATTTGAACAAATAATAAAGGAGAACTTCCCCAATCTGGCAAAGGAAATAGACTTCCAGGAAGTCTCAAGGAGGAGCACACCAAGGTACATCATAATTCCATTACCCAAGATGAAAGACAAGGAGAGAATCTTAAAAGCAGCAAGAGAAAAGGAGACAGTTACCTACAAAGGAGTTCCCATAAGACTGTCAGCTGACTTCTCAAAAGACACCTTTCAAGCAAGAAGGGGCTGGAAAGAAGTATTCCAAGTCATGAAAGCCAAGGACCTACAACCAAGATTGCTCTATCCAGAAAAGCTTTCATTTAGAATGGAAGGGCAGATAAAGCGCTTCTCAGATAAGATCAAGTTAAAGGAGTTCATCATCACCAAGCCCTTATTATATGGAATGTTAAAGGAACTTATCTAAGAAGAAGATAAAAAGCATGTATAGTAAAATGACAGCAAAGTCACAGATATTAACAACCACATCCAAAACAAAAGCAAACTAAGCCAACAACTGGAACAGGAACAGAACCACAGAAATGGAGATCACATGGAGGATTAGTAACAGAGGCGTGGGAGGAGGAGAGAGGGGGAAAAGATATAGAGAATAAGCAGCATAGATGGTAGGTAGAAAAGAGACAGGGGGTTGGCAAGAATAGTATGGGAAATGTAGAAGCTAAAGAACTTATGACACATGGACATGAACTAAAGTGGGTGTATGTGGGTGGGAGGGGTGTGCAGGGTGGAGGGGAATGAAGGGGGGAAATAGGACAACTGTAATATTATAATCAATAAAATGTGTGTGTGTATATATATAAAACATATAAATCGAAAGTAAAATAAACTGGTAAAACAATACTCATATCAAACAAAATAGACTTCAAAATGAAAGACTTTAAAAAGAATAAAGAAGTTCATTATATAATGATAAAGAGCTCAGTAAAAGACAATATTATATTTGTAAATATTTATGTACCCGACCTATACATATAAAGCAAATGTTGACAGACATAAGGAAACTGACAGTAAAACAAAAATAACAGGGCACCATTTTCATATGCCAAAAAATTGCGCAACCTACAACCAATAAACAAATTTCTAAAACATACAACCTTCCAAGACTAAACAGAAAGAAACAGATAATCTGAACACACCGATTACTAGTAACAAATTTAAATCAGTAATGAAAACATCCAAAATGCAAAACTCCAGGACCAGACAGCTTCACAGGTAAATTCTATCAAACATTTAAAGAAAAATGAATACTTATCTTCCTAAAACTCTTCCAAGAAATTGAAGAGAGAGGAGCAATCCCAAACTCTTTCTAAAAGGCTGGCATTACCCTGATACCAAAACCAGACAAGGACACATACACACACACAGGAGAAGAAGAAGAAAGAAAATTACTGGTCAATATCGCTGATAAATATAGATGCAAAAATTCTCAACAAAATATTAACAAACTGAACTCAACAATACATTAAAAGTATTATGCATCATGATAGAAAGGGATTTATTCCAAGGAAGCAAGGACGATTCCATACCTTCAAATCAATTAGCATGACATACCACATTAACAAAAGTAAGGATAAAAATCATATGATTATGTCAATGATACAGGAAAATCACTTGGCAAAATTGAAATCCATTCACAATAAAACCTACAACAAAGTGTGGAAGGAAGATTCATCAACGTAATAAAAGCTATATATGACAAACTCCATCATACTCAATTGTAAGAAGATAAATTTTCTTTTTTTTTTTATGATCAAAGAAAGAGCCCTGGCTGGTGTGGCTGAGTGGATTGAGTGCCAGGCTGTGAACTGAAGGGTTATCTGATTCTGGGTCAGGGCACATGCCTGGGTTGTGGGTTGGATTCCTGGTTGGGGGCATGAAGAGGAAACCAACAATCTCGCACACAACAGTGTTTCTCTCCCTCTCTTTCTCCTTCCCTTCCCTTCTCTTGAAAATTGAATAAATAAAATCTCAAAGAAATAGTTAAAAAATATCAGGAAAAAGACAAGGATGCCAATTCTCAACATTTTATTTAACATAGTGTTGGAAGTCCTAGCCATGACAATCACAAAAAACAACAACAAAAAAAACAAAGGCATTCAAATTGAAAAGAAATATTTAAAACTGTTCTGTTTGCAAGTGACATGATACTATATAGAGCTTTAAGACTCCACCAAAAAAACTGTTAGAATAAATGAATTCATTAAAGTTACAGGATACAAAATTAATGTGCAGAAGTCTGTCATGTTTCTATGTACTACTAACAAACTATCAGAAAGAGAAAGAAAATAATTCTATTTACAATTGCATAAAAAGGATAAAATACATAAGAATAAATTTGACCAAGGAGATACAAAACACTGATTTAAAAAATTGAAGATAACAAACAAATAGATGGATATACTGTGCTTAAGGATCAGAAGAATTAGTATCATAAAATGTCCACATGACCTAATGGGCTCTATAGATTCACTTTAATCCCTATCAAAATACCAATGACAATTTTTACAGAACTAAAACAAATAATCCTAAAATTTACATTAAACCACAAAAGACTCAGAATGTCAAAAGCAATCTTGAAGAAGAACAAAGTTAGAAGTATCTACTTGCTGATTTCAAATTATATCACAAACCTATAGTAATCAAAACAGTATGGTACTGGCATAAAGCAGACATACATCAATGGAACTTAAAAGATAGCCTAGAAATAAACCCATGATTACATAATCAATCAATGTTTTAACAGAGGAGACAAGAATAAACAATGGAGAAATGACAGTCTTCCAACAAGAGTGTTGAGGAAACTGGACAGATACATGCAGAAAAATGAAAATGGAGCCCTTCCTTACATCATATAAAGAAATAAACTAAAAACAGATTAAAAATGTAAATGTGAGATATGAAATCATAAAACACCTAGAAGAAAACATTAGGCAGCAAAATCTTTGACATAAGTCTTAGTGACATCTTTTTGAATATGTCTCTCCCCAGGCAACAGCAATATAAGATAAAATAAACAATCAAAACTATATCAAAATTAAAAAGCTTTTGCACAGTGAAGGAAATAATCAACA
Source organism: Anoura caudifer (assembly GCA_004027475.1). NCBI lineage: Eukaryota > Metazoa > Chordata > Mammalia > Chiroptera > Phyllostomidae > Anoura > Anoura caudifer. Next base: position 3,100 of record PVKU01017706.1, read on the forward strand.
AAATGAAAGAACAATTTACTGAATGGGAGAAGATATTTGCAAATAATATATCCAATAAGAGGTTAATATCCAAAATATATTAAAAACTCATATCAACTCAACATATATAAAACAATCTGATTTAATAATAGACAAAGGGTAGGAATAAACATTTCTCCAGAGAATCTAGAGACTGTCAACAGACATATGAAAAAATGCCCAACATCACTAGTCATCAGGAAAATGCAAATTAAAACAACTGAGTGATACAAAAATCAATACTCAAAAATCTGTTGTGTTTCTATGCACTAATAACAAACTATCAGAAAGAGAAATTTAAAAAGCAAACCCATTTGCAATTGCATTAAAAAGAATAGAATACTTAGGAAAAAATTTAACCAAGATGAAAGACCTGTCACTGAAAACTATGTCAGTGATGAAAGAAATTAAGGAGACCTAAACCATGCAAAGCTAGTCTATGCTTATGGGATGGGAGACTAAAATGTCTATACTACACAACATGTTAACACTAAAATGTTAAAATATCTATAGTACACAAAACAATCTACAGGTTCAGCAAAATTCCTGTCAAAATTCCAACAGCATTTTTCATAGAATCAGGACAAAAAAATCTTTAAAAATTTGTTTGAAACCACAAAAGACACTGAATAGTGAAAGCATTCTTGAGAAAGACAAATAAATTTGGAGGCTCATGTTTCCTGATTTCAAGCTATATTAAAAAGCTATAATAATTAAAACAGTCAAAATGGCACAAAAACAGACACATAAATCAATAGAATAGAGAGTCCAGAAATAAATTCACACATATACAGGCAACTGACTTACCATGAAGCAACCAAGAACATACAATGGGGAAAGAACAGCCCATTCAATATACTGTGTCAGGAAAACTGGACAGCTGCATGCAAAAGAATGAAATTCTGCCGCTATCTTACATTGCACACAATTGCCTCAAAATGGATTAAGTAGTTGAATGTCAGGTTTGAAACCATAAAACTCCTTGAAGAAAATATAGGGAATAAACTTCTTGACATGAGTCTCAGTGATAATTTTTTTTTATTTGACATCAAAACAAAGGCAACAAAAAGTAAAAACAAACAAGTGGGACTACATCAAACCAAAAAGCTTTTTGCACAGCAAAGGAAACTATCAACAAAATTAAAAGGCAACCTATGGGATGAGAATAAATGTTTGCAAATCATGTATCTGATAAGGGGTTAATATTTAAAATACATAAAAACCTCATACAACTCAATAGCAAAAAGGAAAAACACCCATTCAATTACAAAATAGCTAGAGGATATGAATATACATTTTAACAAGGAAGATCCACCCATGGGCAACAGGTACATGAAAAGGGGCTCAGCATCACTAATCATCAGGAAAATGTTAGTCAATACCACAGTGAGATATTACCTTATACCTGTTAGAATGGCTATTATAAAAAAGACAAGAAATAAGTATTGGTGAGGATGTGGGAAATGGAAGCCCCTGTGTACTATTGGTAAGGATGTAAACTGGTGTGGCCAGAACGGAAAACAGTATGGAGTTTCCTCAAAAAGTTAAGAAATGGAAGTTATCATATAATCCAGCAATTCCAGTTCTGGGTATCCAGCCAAAGAAAAAGAAAACACTAGCTTGGAAAGATATCTGCGCCCCCACATGCACTGAAGAACTATTTACAACAGCGGAGACACAGAAGCAATGTTAAGTGTCCATCCACGGTTGACTGGATAAAGAAAATGAAAATGTGTATGTGCATACACAGATGCACACAATGGAATGCTATTCAACCATAAAAAAGGAAATTCTGCCATTTGCCACCACATAGGAGGGCCCTGAGGGCATTATGCTAGTAAAATGAGTCAGAAAGAAAGACAAATAGTGTATGATCTCGCTTATATGTGGAATCTAAAAAAAAAAAAAAAAAAAAAAAAAAAAAAAAAGGTATATGATACCGATCTTCTTCTCCCTCTCAATTCACAGATGCAAAGGACAGATTGGTGGTTGCCAGAGGCAGGTGTATGAGAGAGGTGGGGGATATGTGTTTAGTCAAAATGCACAAACTTCTAGTTATAAAATAAGTCAGTCCTGGGGATGTAATATACAGCATTGTGACTATAGTTAATAATACTGTATTGCATACTTGAAAGTTGTTAAGAAAGTAGATGTTAAAAGTTCTTATCACAAGATAAAAAATTTTGTAACTGTGTTGAGGGATGCTAACAAGACTTATTGTGATGATCATTTAACTACATGTACAAATGTCAAATTATGTTGTATACCTAAAACTAATGTTATATGTCAACTATAACTCAATAAAAAATGATATCTATTATAGTTGTGGTATTAACTATATTTTATTATAATTCTTTTAAAATTGATCATTCACATTGATGATTCATGTACCGTGTGTACAGCAAATTTCAATCACTGCATATGTTTGACTATTGTATCCCACCAGGGAACCATAAAAGAACAAGAACATATTCTGTCTACAAGTTTCCACCTGGCCTTTAGTTCTCCCTGTGTTTCACTGGCATCAACTAATGGAGCTATGACTGTGTGCCAGGTCTGTCCCTCATATTATCTCTATCATCTGCATAGCAATGTGTTACAGGTGGTAACTGAGCCCCAGGATGTCTGGCCCTTTGACCCAAATCTCCTGACAGGGAAAGAGGAGAGCAATTTCTAAAGCCAGCTGTGTGTGGACGCAGGTCTAGAATCAACAAAGAGACCCTTGTAACTCAAACTGAGTCAAGCAAGAGCCATGAATTGGCCTCAGCCAATGTCATAATTGAACAAGGGGAAGAAGCTATAGCATTATACAACCAGTCCAAGAGTTTCAAGGCTGTAAATGACATGCTTTGTGATTTTGATTATGTCCTCCCTTGATCCTTCAGTTAGCATTTATGATCCATGTGTGTTTCTGGCAGTCTTGACTCTGGATTTCTTTAGAGTTTACCATTTGATTCCTTTTAATCCCATTTTTTTTTACGGTAAGTAGGAAAGGCAAAAGAGAAAAACTAAAAAGATATTATCTTAGTTGCTTACCCTAAATGCTATATAATTCACACCAACACACTAAATATTGACACTTTTTTCCGACAACTTCCTTTAAACAAGAATTCCTTCTATCTTTTTCACTTACACAAACTATAATTTTCTTCTCTATGTGGGTTTGTCTACAAGCACTGAATTTGATTATTTAGAAAAGTACCCAATTTCTTCATTTGCTTTCATATGTGTAAAGCTCAACTGACAATTTAAATAGGGAATTTTTTTTGAACTCTGAAAGTTGGTGTTTAATTTGGGCATTTTGCCAGCTTCCTTTGTTTGTTTTTATCCATGATAATCTAGTATCCCATTACTGTGAAAAATTAAGGGTTGTCTAATCATGAGAGACTAATGAGCAATACACATGCTCAATTGGTTATTTTTAATACAGCTGAGAATGAAGAATGAACTATATTTGTGATCATGGAACCACATGTTTCATTCCATATATTAACTATAATTTAGGTCTTTTTAAAAGTGATGGAATGGGCTAACAAAGAGGATTGGTCTTGGACATCAGGAAGTAGGTGGGTAACTGTCAGGGAGTTTGCATTTTAAAAAGTATGACAGAAACTTCCAGTCACCTATTCAAAATTATTCTCTCATTTTTTCTTAATATCAAAACTCCTGAGTTTATTTAGGGCAGAGATATTTCTAAGCAAAAAGCTATGGTCAATAAGATGTAAGCAAATTGTTCGGAGAAATTCTGAGGAAACACCATGAAAAGGTGACAGTCTGCTGGGACTCATTTACTCCACCTGAATTTGTGTCCTGAGACTTAGTTTCCCATGTGGTGGGGGTAGGGGTGGGGAGGGGTCCTTCAACACCTCCAGCAAGCAATCCTGAGACACCAGCAGGGTGCCCAGAATTCAGCTAAATCCTGATGCTGTCTACCCAGAGATAGCTGTGGATCCTACACTTAAGGGGTCCATCCACACCCCTCACCCCAGTACTTCGGATGTCAGTCACAAGCCCAGGTTGTTACCTGCACTTCTGACCAGCAACTGGCTATAAACCAGAGGTTCCCATGACTTCCTTGTTAGGTTCAATTAATTTGCTAGAGCAGCTCACAGAACTCAGAGAAACATTTTACTTACTACATTTTCTATTTATTATAAAAGGATAGAACTTAGGAACAGCCAGATGGAAGAGAAGCACAGGCCAGTGTATGGCTAAAGGGCAGGAAGCTTCCAAGCCCTCTCCAGGTTTGCCACTCTCCTCAAATCACCAAGTATTCACCAACCCAGGAGCTCTTCCATCCCTGACCTTTTGGAGCTTTATGGTGATTTCAATCATGTAGTCACAATTGATTAAATCATTGGCCATTGGTATTTGACTCAACTTCTAGGCTACCACCCGTCCATAGAGGTAGCAGATAGAGCTGTGATAAGACTTCCAACTCTCTAATCACCTGGTCGGTTCTCCTGTCACACAGCCCAAAGGTTTTAGGAGCTCTGCTAGAAAAAGGGATGAAGATCAAATATATATTTCTTCTTATAAACCACAATAATCACATCACCACACCCTCCCCTGTTCTCTTTCCTGCCTGGAATTGGACATGATGAAAACACTCACCTTAGACCACAGGGTGAATTTGAGGATGAAAGCTATACTTTCAGCACAAGGAGGCAGAAAAATAAAAGGCACTGTGTTCCTGATGACCATGGAGCGCCCGAAGCCCTGGACTGCCTATCACTGGACTTCCTTTATGTGAGAGAAACTCAATTAAGCCATGTCATTTCTAGTCTCTGTTACTAGCAGTCGAACACAATTCCTAATTAATATCTCTAAAGTACTCACTAATGTCTAAATTTAGAAGGGAAAGGGTCCTGCTAGTCTTAATCATTGATGTCTGTTGAGGTGCAGAGTCTCTTGGAAGAAGCAACATTGTTAAGTTTAAGGTCATTTCTCTGTAGCACGCTTTGCAAAGAGAACAAAAGTAGAGATAGAAGGCTGTAGAGTAAAAATAATAAGCACGTATGGGTGTCCTAGAGACCATGTCCAATAAACAACTAAGAAGATTATTAACAAACTGGATCATTTTATAAATAGAGAACTGATCAAGAGACTTTATATTGAGATTTTTGGAATAAGTTTCCAAAACAGAAAAAAAAAAAACACGAATCACGTCAGCAGGACAATTGTGCTAAGCCCAAAGAAAAACAATGCAATTCTGCTCATGTGACATGTTTCTCCTTTGATTTTATGGTCGTATTTGCCCCTACAGATGGAGAATAGGCAAAAAGACTCCACCTGGGGGCACCTTCTTATCACCAGATATCCAACCCCTTCCTGGTCCCATCCATAAAATTTACTACATTATTCTCATATCTATCAACTCCTGCTGATTTTCAGAGTCAAAGATTTTTACAAGAATATTTTAATATCTTTCATTCTCCTTTCTCTTTGAAGTTCCAGCCATTATAATTCAGCTATTTCTTGGCTCATAAACTTGGCAAGGCTTTCTAGAGAGAAAAAAAAAATCATCTCATTGGCAGAAGGGATTCTCGTATGCTGACAGTTTAACTTACATGAAATTGCTGAGTAATATGAAGGATAAAGTAGGATTGTCAGGGGAACAGGAAGCAGAGTGCTCTCCACAAACAAATCCCAGATACTGATATTTGCCTAAGAAGGTGAAGGCGGCATTCATTGACCTCTTACTAAAACTGTTTATTCAATGTGATTTTTCCACTGCATGGAGAGTGGTCTTGTCTTCTCCAAACCTCTCCTTAAGTGCCATTTCAAACTTAATTCTGTGCTGTCACATCAGAGCAGCCTTCCCTTTGGCTAAGGAATACAGCTGGAGGCTTAGGACCACTTAGGAACCTCACACTCAAGTAGCCCTTTGTTTCAAAACAAATCTCTTGCAAATATTCCTTGGAGTAAATCTCTGTAGACTGTTCTGATGGCTCATAAAGGCTGAAAAGAGGGAGCCTGTGCACCTCTGAAGACAGTTTATCTCCAACTGAGTCTGAAGTACAGGAAAATATTAATTAGCTAAGGCATTGAGGATACAATGCAGGAGAGACATCTGCCCTTGTTTTCTCCATGCTAAATCCCTTTTCCATGCTTACTATAACTAAAAAAAAAAAAAAATCACAGAAGTAAATATCGTGGAAATTAAAAACACACTCTTTCTCACACAACATTCTTAACAGTGCCACAATTCTACTGCACTGTAAACAATTAAATAGGGATATTGTAAAATTAGTTCTAATTTGCATAATAATGTCTTGCTGTTATAACTTAGTGACTGCATTTGCACAAATTTAATAACAATTCAGCTTACTTTTTTGTTTTAATATATTTTATACAAATAATGTCAAACTTATAGATTACTTAGTTCCCAAAAGCAAGCCAGCTGAGGACATTGAATTTTTGCAAGTTTAATATACCACATGATTTGGTAATTCTAGCCTTCTTAAATTAAAGGTCACTTCCTTTCCTGATTCTGTTTCTTCCCCCCTGTTTAAGAAAAAAGGCTTTAGAGATTCCTAAGATTTGGAAGAAAGAAAAATATGTCCATTATATACCCAATGATGTCTAAACAAGCCAAAAATATTTTAAATATGTTTTCCCCATTTTTCTTTCAGAGAACTATAGAATTTAACTCTAAAATCTAATTTTAAAGATTTTTTAAAATTTTAAATCAATCACATTTGAATCCTAGACTGGCAGAGCAAATTACATTGGAAGATGTTTTTATTGAACTTACTGTCACAATGTTAATTCAGTGGATCTAACCATTATTGCCTTTTGTGTTTATGGTATAATTCTAACTGATAGAAATTGAATGGCCACATAAGCTCTGCTCTTATCTGAGGTTTTGTACTCCCAGGGCCACTGGGTCAATGATGAAATCATTGCAAGTCCTGAATCAATGCTTTCCTTGAGGAAAATTTCAATGATTATTGCTATAATAGGATATCTCTTTTTCACAAATGAGACCAGCAATGGGTTTCTTGTAAAACAAAATTAGAAAGGTTATTAGTATATAGAAGTAAGTGACCTAGTTTGTCAAGGTAGTTGATCAATTATTGAAAAGACTTGATAATGTTAATTGCTAAACATGCAAATGGATTGTCAAGAAAAGACTCAAGACCTAAGGCTCTGCCCCTTACTATGTAACAGGTGCGCTGGGACCAAAAAAAAAAAAAAAAAGGCCCAAATGAAAGAGCAGATCAAAGCTCCAGAACAAATACAACTAAATGACAAAGAGATAGCCAGCCTATCAGATGCACAGTTCAAAACACTGGTAATCAGGATGCTCACAGAATTGGTTGATTTTGGTTGCAAACTAGATGAACAAATGAAGGCTACACTATGTGAAATGAAGGAAAATGCACAGGGAACCAATAGTGATGGGAAGGAAACTGGAACTCGAATCAGTGGAGTGGACCAGAAGGAAGAAAGAAACATCCGATCAGAAAAGAATGAAGAAACAAGAATTCAAAAAAATGAAGAGATGCTTAGGAACCTCCAGGACATCATTAAATGTTCAACATCTAGATTATAGGAGTACCAGAAGGAAAAGAGGAAGAGCAACAAGTGGAAAAGTTATTTGAACAAATAATAAAGGAGAACTTCCCCAATCTGGCAAAGGAAATAGACTT
>PVKU01017707.1:0-10784 GCA_004027475.1 Anoura caudifer
ACATACGCAAATCAGTAAATGTAATACATCACATAAACAAAAGCAAAGACAAAAATCACATGATCATATCAATAGATGCAGAAAAAGCATTTGATAAGGTACAGCACCCGTTTATGATAAAAACACTCAGCAAAGTGGGAATTGAGGGAGCATTCCTCAACATAATCAAGGCCATATATGAGAGACCCACAGCCAACATCATACTCAATGGGCAAAAGCTAAAATCTTTTCCACTAAGATCAGGAACAAGACAAGGTTGTCCACTTTCACCACTTCTATTCCATATAGCATTGGAAGTATAGGCCACAGTGATTAGACAAGAAAAGGAAATAAAAGGCATCCAAATTGGAAAGGAGGAAACAAAACTATCATTGTTTGCAGATGACATGATAGTGCATATAGAAAATCGTATAGACTCGGCCCAAAAGCTGCTCAACCTAGTAAATGAATTTGGCCAAATAGCAGGATACACAGTCAATATCCAAAAATCAAAGGTATTTCTGTATACCAACAATGAAACAGCAGAAGCAGAAATCAAGAAAAAAATCCCATTCAATATAGCAAAAAGAAAAATAAAATACCTAGGTATAAACCTAACCAAAGAGGTAAAAGACCTGTACGCAGAGAACTACACAACATTGAAGAAAGAAATCAAGGAAGACACAAACCAATGGAAACATATACCATGTTCATGGATCGGAAGAATTAACATCATCAAAATGTCCATACTACCCAAAGCAATTTACAGATTCAATGCAATACCTATTAAATTACCAATGGCATATTTCACAGACATAGAACAAACACTTCAAAAATTTATATGGAGCCATAAACGACCTTCAATAGCTGTAGCAATTTTGAGGAAGAAGAGCCAAGTAGGAGGGATTACAATACCTGACACCAAACTGTATTACAAGGCCACTGTAATCAAAACAGCCTGGTACTTTCACAAAAACAGACACATGGACCTGTGGAATAGAATAGAGAGCCCAGAAGTAAACCCATTTCTCTACAGTCAATTAAAATTTGACAAAGGAGGTAGCAACATAAAATGGAGTAAAAGTAGCCTCTTCAACAAGTGGTGTTGGGAGAACTGGACAGCTACATGCAAAAAAATGAAACTTGAACACCAACTTACACCATACACAAAAATAAATTCAAGGTGGATAAAAGATTTAAATATAAACTGTGACACCATTAAAGTCCTAGAGGAGAACGCAGGCAGGAAAATCTCTGACATTGCATGCAGCAACATTTTTACTGATATGTCCCCTAAAGCTAGGGACATAAAGGAAAGGATAAACAAATGGGATCTCATCAATACAAAAAGCTTCTGCATGGCTAAAGAAAACAGTATTAAAATAAAAAGAGAACCAACTGTATGGGAAAACATATTTGCCAATGATACCTCAGACAAGGGTTTAATCTCCAAAATATATAAAGAACTTACATGACTCCACTCTAAGAAGACAAGCAACCCAATTAAAACATGGGCAAAAGACTTGAACAGACACTTCTCCAAGGAGGACATACAGAAGATCCAGAAACACATGAAAAGATGCTGGATATCGCTACCTATCAGAGAGATGCAAATTAAAACCACAATGAGATACCACCTCACACCAGTCAGAATGGCCATCATAAACAAAGCAACAAACAACAAGTGTTGGACAGGTTGTGGAGAAAAGGGGACCCTAGTACACTGTTGGTGGGACTGCAGACTGGTACAAGCACTATGGAAAGCAGTATGGAATTTTTTAAGAAAACTAAAAATAGACCTACCTTTTGACCCAACAATTCCACTGCTAGGATTATATCCTAGAAACCCTGAAACAGCAATCCAAAAGAACCTATGCACCCCAATGTTCATAGCAGTGCAATTTACAATAGCCAAATGTTGGAAGCAACCTAGGTGCCCCTCAGTAAATGAATAGATCAAGAAACTATGGTACATTTGTACAATGGAATTCTATGCAGCAGAAAGAAAGAAGGAACTGCTACCCTTCGCGACAGCATGGATGGAACTGGAGATCATTATGCTAAGCGAAATACGCCAGGAGGTGAAAGACAAATACCATATGATCTCACCTTTAACAGGATCCTAATTAACAGAACAAACAAACAAGCATAATATAACCAAAGACACTGAAATTGAGAACAAGAGAGGAGAGGGATTGGAATATCTAGGGAAAAGGGGAAGGGATTAGAGCAACAAGTATGAAAGACACATGGACAAAAGCTGGGGGAGTTGAAATGGGGGGGAGCTGGGGAGGGCTGTGGTGGTGGGATGGGATTGGAGTAGAAGACAGAAAACTGTATAAGAGCAACAATTAAAATAAAATTAAAAAAAAGTTGTTAACAGTAGGGGAAGATGAGGGAAGTCTATACAGGCAATTTTACTATTTTTGCAATTTTTCTAGAAGCCTAAATTTATTTCAAAATAAAAGATTTAAAAAATGTAAGCAAAACAAAAGCCCCAAATACTTAGCTACCCTCTACCCCACTTAGAATCCCACATCATTCGTTTACTCAAAGCTTCCCAACTGTCCCCCGTCATTTGTTAAATGAAGCAGATGTTTGTCACATGACATGCAAGACTTTACAGTCTGGCTCCTAACCACCTCTCCAGGCTTATCTTCTGTCACTCCCCACACTCCACCTAAACCCCATGACAGGCAGTGCTCTAAAATCTTTGTGGTCTTTCTCAACTCTGTGTCTTCACACAGGCTGTTCCCAGTACCTGGAATGACCTCACTTTCTTCCCACCTTGCCTCATCCAAATTGTGTCACCTCCTCTTGGAATCCTTCTGTGACCTCTTCAGTGTGAATTAAGTGCTCCCTCTGTGTTCACCTGAGTGTTTGTCTGCTAGAGCACGTATATTGTTTGTCATTGTTTATTTTCTCAGTTGGTCTGTGAGCTCCTCAAGGGCATAAATTATGCTTGACCTAATTAGAGATGTGACCCATTCAACATGATGGTATTCTGAAAAAGAGACAAGGACTCCCTCTTCTAGAGAATAGATGGGGCAGTTGCCCCTCAAAGGGTTGATTCACATGAAATCTTATGCATTGAAAGAGTAGGGTGCTGTGATAGAGAAACCATTACTGGTATAGGCCAACATGGGTTAAAAGAGCAGAGGGTGTGATGTCCCAAGGAGATGAGTAGTCTTAGGCAACAGCTGAAATTCTTTCATTGGGCAGAGGGTTATTTATTATGGTCTAAAGCAGTGCTGTTGTAGTGTTACAGCCAATGGGAAGGGCACACTGGTGGGGAAAGCAAGGTTTGGCCATAATGAGGATGTTAGTGTTGGGGTTGTGGACAGGGGACTAAGGATAAGAAATGAGCTGAAGGGACTGAGTCAGGGAAATGAGTCAGGGATTGGATTTTATGTTGTGGGTTATAAGAAGTCATGAATGGATTTTAGGCAAGAAAGTGGCACTGCCAAATTCTTGTTTTAGGAATGGTTTGGAGAAGGCTAGGCTGGAAGCAGAGACCAGTTTGAGAGTAGTGTGGGTTGCTGGGGGCACTGACGGCTAACAATTTTCTACTTCCAGGGAGATTTCTCCCTTTGCAAAAACATAAGTTTGACTGATCTAGATCTCTGGTCACTGATGGATGTTGTGTCTGAATTGGAGTTTAAAAATTCCAGTTCAAGTATGAGGCATTTGCAAGAAGGACAATGTAATAGACTGAGATTGCCTGGGATCAAATTTAAATTCTGTTCACTTACTGCCCATGTAACTTTCAGTAAGTTACTTACTCTCTCAGTGCCTCAGTTTTCCATTTTGAGAAATGAAGAGTTCTTATCTCATCTGTGTATAATGAGAAGCAAGTGAAACAATGCATACAAAGTGCTTGATCAGCCCGTAGTCTCATAAATGTTCCACCAAAAGTAGAGCTCAAAGACCAGCTACCAGAAAGAGCCCCATGAGGTCCTGAAATATCTACTGGATTTTTAAATTCTCCTTCTTTAAGGGCCAGGCAGGGTCCATAGCCTGGACCTGAGCTGAGCTGGGGCCTTAAGGTGGTGGGGTGGTAATTATGTCTACTGTGGGATTAGAAGATTTAGATGATTTGGGGATGAATGAAGGGAATCAGATCATCAATTTTAGTTTTATAATTGACATCACTATATGATGTCACATATAAAACCTTGCAGAAGCAGGATAAAGCTCTGCTTAAATGATAACAATAGCTTAGTTGACTGATTTTTTCCCCCCATCCTCAATGGACTGATGTAACCTTTGCTCAGATACGATTTATATTCATGTTACCTAAGGAGAAAGCAAGGAGATGGGCCTTCTGTGATTTCTCCTTTCTTGACTAAAACTCACTTATCTTTGCTAAATCTTAGTGCTTTTCTGATGATTTATAGACTTTTTTCTCTTGCTTCTGGGCAGAAACCATAGACAGACTTAAGAAGCCTCTTCTTGTGTACAGACCAGTGGTTCCTCCTGAGCACACACCCTCCAGAATGTCTCCAGCTGATGAAGCAGTGCTGGGCTGAGGCTGCAGAACAATGACCAACTTTTGATGAAATATTTAACCAGGTAAGAATTGCATGAATCTTAGCACTACCTAGTAGACATCCTGAACCCAGCTTACTCCAAACTAACTCCTTGGATTGTCATATTGTGTAAGGGACCTCTAGCAAGAGAAAAAGGTGCTCTTTTGGGGGAAGTAGCCACTTGGAGACCTTTGATGCTAGAACATCCCAACACATCTTTAAAGAGCACATGGGTTCATTTTTGTGCTCTTCTGTATTTGGCCTTCTGTTCCAGACCATCCACAATCTGACCTAGCCAAACTTTCAATGGTGGAATTAAACCATCAGGCATTTGCAAAGCACTAGCATTGAGACTATTACAAGATAGGTATCATGGAATAAATGGGGATCCTTATACAGCTGCGATTGCTTTGAAGATCACAGAGAACTCTGATGAGTATACTATTTAAACAATGTCAGGTTGTTTTTGGAGGGTAGAGAAAAATATGGGATGTTTGAAAGAGTGTTCAAGATTGGAGAAATTGAAAATATGGAAGACAAAAGCAGTAGATAACTTAGGTTCCTAGAGAAGAACATGAGGCAATAGAGTGCCTGAGAAGTGATAAACTTAAAATATGGAATTTCCAAAATGGCCGATTCTTTCCTTAGAGTGGGGAACTAAAAGGGGAAAATGAGAAAAGGACAGAGAGAGTCTTACTAAGGGAACTAAGGTAAAGTTCCTATGTTGGAGCAGGCAGTTTAGGGCTTTGTTGGAACTATAGGATGCTGAAACTCATATGAGTACTTTGTCAGCTCTGGTGAAGAGATGTTTGAGCCTGGCTGGAGTAGGGCACTGAGATGCTTTGTGAGTGGCAGGCATCTGAGGCAGAAAAAAGAAACAGTGAGATTGAAAGCCTAAGGAGCCCTGCATATGAAGTCATTCCTGTCCCCAGCTAACAGTGCCTCCATTAGCCTGGCTGGGTTTCTTGAGGACACTCAAAGAGGTGTTCAATACTATGTAGAAGGTCAAATTTCTAAATAGTTAGCATGAGACAGGGGAAAAAGCATTTGCCTTTGTGTTGATGCTAGAGATGTTATTTCAGAAGGCAGCAGAGAAGTTAGTGATAGATTTCAGTGTACATCATGCAACCTTCAAACAAGACATAGCTGAAGCTGCCCTCACTGAAATGCTTCAGTGTAAGTTTAGACTTCCTGAAAGGTAAGGGTAGCCTCCCAACTCCCTGTGGCTAATAAAACTTAAATGGAGAAAGGATCGTGAGGCTCCCTGGATTAGGCAATAGGAGGAGCCCAAAGCATCTGATCTGGCTACTGAGATTACCAGCAGGACCTTGGTGGATATCTAGATGTGGACCAGGCTTAGAAGTAAACTCCTAATGGTTTTAGCCTTGGGGTATTGAGTACTAAGTGTCAGATGTGTGGCTCAGCCATATAGGAAGGTTCATTGAGACAGATTTCTATATGTCTTCCCAGCAAAACTACCACCACTCTTTTTTGTTGTGAACACAGCCTTGTGTGTGCTGAATATAGCAGCAAGGAGGGGCTACCCACTCATGATTCCAATGTTATGCCAAGTTCTCCATCTTTGTAGGTGGAAAGGGTCCCAGGAAAGCATATTGAAAATTTGTGGCATACGGTCACTTCTAAAGGATCAGGACATATAATGGAGTAAGACCAATTGGATTTCTGCATTACCCTAACATGAAGGGCAGATGGTAGGAAACACCATTTTTCCTGGACCCCATGGGGAAGAAACAAGGGTAGAACTTGGGTCATATTTAAGAGGTCAAAGAACCTTCCACTGCCCAAGAACTGGCAACACAGCAGCATTAGAAGATAAGGATAATTTAGTAGGTTGGTGTAGAAGGATAAAACAGCACTCCCTGCTCTCTTTCCCCTTATACCACCCACAATTGGCCTGGGTTCAAGAACAAATCCTTGTTGCCTTTGAAGTGGCTACTTTTCATGTGATAGTATCTCAGAACTAAAGGATCCTTCCCAGAACACCTTTCTTAGACTTGAAAGAAACAGAAATCCCAGGTGAACATCTACTAAAAAAAAAAAAAAAAGGCCTGTGAATAGTCCAGGTTGACAATGAGGGTAGGTGGTGACTTTTGCTACTTTTCCTTGGTTTCACCTCTTCTGTCCTGGCATTTCAAAGGAAGAGATTTTTTGGTAAGGGGTCCTGCTCTATCATCACTAAGTTTGGGGAGTAAGAATTCTCTGGGTTTTCTTTCTGTTTCACTTAGAGTTTAAAACTTTTAATAAAGGGGAGAAGACCAATATTGATTCTATGCTTCGGATGTTGGAGCAATATTCTAGCAACTTGGAAGATTTGATTTGGGAGTAGACTGAAGAGCTGGAAATTGAAAAACAGAAAACAGAAAGCTTCTAACACAGATGTTACTACTATATGTGTGAATACCCAAGGAGTGTGAATCCTTGCAACAGTGTGTGCTATTTAAAATAGAAAAAAAATGCCCTTCAACTAACTGCTCTCTCTGTCCAGCACTCTCTCTACTCCCAGTAGGTTTGAGACACACATTCAATTAAAAGAAGAATTGGAAATCAAGGGAGCAAAGTACACTTCCTAATTTTCCACTACCTGCAGATCATGCTGGTCATTTAAGTTTTGGGTGCTTTGGTTTTTCTATGCATCATTTCATGACATTGCCTGGTAATTGGCCAATTAAAAAGAGGCAACTTTTAATTGGAGTTGCTTAGAGGAAAGTAGTAGGGTTGTTTTTCTAGGTTTTTCCTCCTTTAGTTAAAGGCTTTATCTGTTACTACAATTTCCAAATTTTCCAAGGCACCTTATTCTGTTGTAACATGATCTTCTAGGAGATAATTGGGGAGACTAGTCCCTTCCAAAGCAACCACCTGGGGACATTCCCCAAGGGCATGGGGTACTGAGGAAGAAGGATACAGAACTGAAAAAACTCCACAAAGGCACAGAGCAGCACTGTCAGTTCATTGCTGTATTCCAGCACCTAGCACAGTGGTTGGCACATTGTAAGCACTTAATGTATATTTGTAGAATAATTGAAAGAATTAATGTTTTCATCCAAGTGACATTTTCTTCCTCATCATTTGCTTGGTAGTGATTTTTAGAGAAATTGTATTCTAGAAGATGTATGTGTGGCATAGGGGAAGGACTGTGTCCTTTGATGATTTTCTGTGTCTGCTCTTTACACCAGTTGCTGAATCCCTCAAAATGGGCTGCACAGTCAAACCTGAAGGTTTTCACTTCGCCACCTTGTACTTCAGTGATATTCTCTGGGCTTCATGACTATCTTTGCTACAAGTGACCCCATTGAGGTGGTGGATCTTCTCAATGACCTTTATACATGCTTTGATGCCATCATTGGCAGTCATGATGACTATAAGTTAAGTTATTTAAAACAGAAATATATTCTAGAGAGAATTTTTTATATGAGGCTCACCTGCATGTATTTCAAAATTGAAGGATGTAATTTTATTACGTTGTTATTTGAAAATTAAAATTTTGCCTTGGCTGGTGTGGCTAAGTGGATTGTGTACTGGCCTGTGAACCAAAGGGTTGCAGGTCTGACTACCAGTCAGGACACATGCCTGGGTTGTATGCCAGGTCCCCAGTTGGGGGTGTGCAAGACGCAACTGTACATTGATGTTTCTCTCCCTCTCTTTCTCCCTCCTTTCCCCTCTCTCTGAAAATAAATAAATAAATAAAATCTTAAAAAAAAGAAATTAGGTTGCTTCCAGCACTTGGCTATTGTAAATTGTGCTGCTATGAACATTGGGGCACACAGTAGCAACCTAAGTGCCCATCAGTAAATGAATGGATCAAAAAACTTTGGTACATTTACACAATGGAATTCTATGCAGAAGAAAGAAAGAAGGAGCTCCTACCCTTTGAAACAGCATGGATGGATCTAGAGAGCATTATGCTCAGTGAAATAAGCCAGGTGGTGAAAGACAAATACCATATGATCTCACTTATAAGTGGAACCTAATCAACCAAACAAGCAAGCAAAATATAATCAGAGACAGTGAAATTAGGAACAAACTGATGGTGACCAGAGGGGAGGTGGGAGGGGATTTATGAGGGAAGGGGGAGGGGTTTTCAGGAACATGTATGAAGGACACATGGACAAAGCCAAAGGAGGGTAGGATTGACGGTGGGAGGTGGGGATGGTTGGGGTGGGGGGGAAATGGAGACAACTGTACTTAAACAACAATAAAAATATTAATTAAAAAATTTAAAAAAGGTTTAAAAAGTAAAAAAGAAATTAAAATTTAAGTAGTAAATAAAAAATTTTTCATTGGTATCCCATTGGAAATGAAAGCCAGACAGAACATATATAATTTAACACTTTGCAAAATAACAGTCTCAACCCAGTAAGAAATTGCTGGTGAGATTTCCTTTAAACCATTTTCTAGAACTGGGACTAAGAAGAGGTTGGGTCTAAAAGTATTACTTCAGTGGCTGACTACCCCACAGTATAGGCAGTGCTAAGCTAGGCACTGAAGGGAATTCAGAAGAAGTATTGGTGTTTCTCCTGTAGTTGGTAACTGCTACAGAGTTAATCTTGGTGAAGTTTGAGTAGAAATACATGGTGTTCAATTTTGGTTTCCCCTTTAGGTACCGCTTTTATGCAAGAGGGAATTCTAACATTACTTATGTTGAAAAGCTATTGGATCTGAGGCTCTTAGGGATTGCTATAGGGTAACTAAAAGACCACCTATTGGTTTGATGTCTGGGAAGTGGTTAATTGTGAGGTTGCAATCCTCTGCTCCTACCTTCCTCCACTCCTCCAAATTGTTAATTTCTACTCTTCCTATCAAAGGTTGTAAAAGATGAGTAGAAAACAAATGACTACATTCACTTATTTTGATGTAATGCTTCCTTACCCTCGATTTTATGTGTTATCTTGTCTCTAGGCAGAAACTTGCTGAAATTTTCATAGCTATGAAGTGACATTTCCACATTGTCTACAACATGGATACTTGTCTTATTAATGAAGAAAGATGCCCCAGGCACCCCAGACCTTAGACAGCTTCTCTGTCTCAGGAACTAAGGCATACCTGGAGAATGAGTAGCTCCTTTCATTGAATTCTTCACAGTCGTCTGAAATGTTCCAACTCTTAAATCACACACAGGGCAGTGTGTTTATCTCAGATTATACAAGGTCCTTTCAGACCAGGTAGAGAGCCTCAGGGATAGACCAAGCCATCAAAGTAGGTTTCACAAATAGACATCATACCTGTCAGTAATCAGGAACTACAAACCAATCAAAAAGTACACATGGAGGAGGGAGAGAAGATGGCGGCATGGTAAGAGGACGTACATCTCTTTGCCTCCCACACATAGGTCTTAAACCGGGACATTTTTCAATGCAGCACAGCAAACAGACACCAGAAACACAGCATATTTGAAAACAGATTATCGAAAATTGCAGTGGACATTGAAAAACCGGATGGTAAGGAGAGTACTCCGGCGGTGCGGAGACCAGGGCGGGGGCTGAGAAACCGGGCCAGGGCTGGCCGTAAGACTCAGGGGAGGGAGCTGGGACATCCGCTCCCTGGTCAGCCAAGCAGGGACCCGCCACGCCAGCATAAACCTGGTCGCTTGAAATCTCACAGACAGGAGTTAAGATCTCATAGCCCTGAGAGGATCGAACGCGGGAGCTGCAGCGCGCGCCTTTGTCCGCGCCCGCACCACATTGTAAACAGCTGCTAGGGGATCGGTGCATCAGTGCGCCCAGGGAGACCCTGCGTGACAGGGCACGCAGTCGCTGGGCACCATAGGGGTTGAACCGTGTTTGTGGGACAGTTGGAACCTGTGCAAGGAAGACTCAGGGAACATCGGGACTTGTGGGCGCACGACCACAGTTCGCGCCTGGGTCCCTGGGCAGAGAATCTAGGGACACCTCTGAAGACAGTAGGCCAGAGAAAACTGAATGCTGAACAAGGGAAAAATAAAAAAATAAAAATAATACGGTCACCCCTCGGCCACTGCAGTCTTCATGACCAGAAAAATCAGCTTGGCAAGATTGATAACAGCAAGAATTAGTGGTTTTGGTGTTATTCGTTTTTTTAAATTTTTTGTGGGTTTTTTTTCTCTTTTTCTCTTTTTCACTATTTTGATCTCTTTTACCCCTCAACTCCTTTTGGCTTCTCAATACTTCTTTCTTGTTTTACTCCTTCTTCCTTTCTTCCCAAGCTTACCACTCCTTCCTGTCTTTTTTCTCTTTTTCATTCTACTTTTCTTTATTCTCTTTTCACTTTTTTATTTCCTTT
>PVKU01017708.1:0-10773 GCA_004027475.1 Anoura caudifer
CTTTGTAGGTGACTGTCCCCTTGTCCCTTGCTGCTTCTAGAATTCTCTCCTTCATTTGAATCTTGGCTAATGTAATTATGATGTGCCTTGGTGTGTTCCTCCTTGGGTCCAACTTCTTTGGGACTCTCTGAGCTTCCTGGACTTCCTGGAAGACTATTTCCTTTGCCAGATTGGGGAAGTTCTCCTTTATTATTTGTTCGAATAAGTTTTCCACTGGTTTCTCTTCTTCCCCTTCTGGTACCCCTATAATTCAGATGTTGGGATGCTTAAAGATGTCCTGGAGGTTCCTAAGCCTCTCCTCATTTTTTTTGAATTCTCGTTTCTTCCTTGTTTTTTGTTTGTTTGTTTCTTTCTTCCTTCTGGTCCACTCCATTGATTTGAGCCCCAGTTTTCCTCCCATCTCTGTTGGTTCCCCATGCATCTTTCTTCATTTCACTTATTGTAGCCTTCATTTTTTCATCTAATTTGTGAGCAAAATCAACCAATTCTATAAGCATCCCGATTACCAGGGTTTTGAATTGTGCATCTGATAGGTTGGCAATCTCTTCATCGCTTAGATAAATTGGCTCTGGGGCTTTGATTTGTTCTCCGGTTTGAGCCATTTTCATTTCTGGGTTTTTTTTTGTTTGTTTGTTTGTTTTGTCTAGTCGCGGCTGTTAGGTAGTGAGGGGTGGAGCCTCAGGTGTTCCCCAGGGCGGGACAGCCCAGTCGCTGGGTAGCGATGCTGTATGTGGGGGCAGGGCCTGAGAGGAGACAATGGCGCTTGCTTTGCTCACTCTCAGATTCCAGTCCCTTTCACCGCTTCCCCTTTGCCTGGATTATCTGCGCATGAATGTGGGACCACCCGGTCAGCCAGCTGCCTTGTGTGGCCTCACTGGTTCTGCACAGTTGCCGCCCCGAGCCCGGGGTCTGCTAGTCGCCGCCTGTGCACCTGGGAGCTGCCAGCCGCTGCTGCCTGCATGCCCATCTGCACCTCCACTTTTTCCTGCCGCGACTCCACCCCTCTTACCGGTCTGGATGAATCGTTGTTGGACTTCCAAACAGTTTGATTTTCTGAGTTCTGGTTGTTTTCTTGTGTCTAAATCTTTGTTGTCCTTAATTTGGTTGTGAGAAGAGGCACAGTGTATCTGCCTACACCTCCATCTTGGCCGGAAGTCCATGATGTCACTTTTAAAAATGAATTTACTTGTAGCAGTCATTTCGCTTTAGTGAATTTTCTATATAAATGTCTTAATTTTTGTTCCAAAGTTTTTTATGATATTGGAGACTATGAATTTGCTAAAAAGTATCAGAAAATAACTCTTCCATAATAACTTTATTTTTAGGCACCCCACAGTTTACTTGAAGCACTAAAACAGCATTTATCTTCTTTGTAAGAGAAAAATGATGATATTGCTCCTTCCAAGTAAGTTAATAAATATCTGAGTATAGGTTAGTTTTGCTTCACTCTAAATAAGTTCCCTCATTTTAATAACATGTGACTAAATAAACTATGGGCTTTGAATATGATGGAATACTATGCAGTGATTTTAAATGATAATACAGAATGGAGATTTTCAGTCTTTTGTGTGGTTCCATACTCTTCACAAGGACAATTGATTTCCAAAGGAACATCTTTTATTATACCGAGTGATTCTCAAAGTCAGAGGTTGCGGCTGGAATATCCCTTGTTTTGAAGAATTTGATTTCCTTCCTTAGGGGCTGCACGAATGAGCATAACTGTTGTGCATGATTATTTAATGACATGGCAAACTGTTTAACTACAAAACAGTATGCATAATAACATTCAAGGAGTATATCACTTGGAAATGTTCCCACTAGTTATTTCTGAGTGGAAAATTATGGTTGATTCCAATTTTCTTTTTTGTACTTTTCAGGTGTCTAAAATTTCTGTAAAGGTCATGTATTGTTCATTCATTCCACTTTTAGTTATGCTGCTTGTACTTGATTTATATTATCACTTTCTACTAGACAACAAGTCTGTTGACTATTTCTTATTTATCTCTTCATATGTAGATATATAATTAGTATACAGTTGGATGAATGGATTAATTGAAAGGTGGATAGGTGGATGAAATAAAGAAATGTAGGTTCAGTTATGTGATTCTATTTATTTGCGAGTGTGCCTCATCTTTCTTGTGATCTCTTAAGTCTCCAGCATTCATTGATTCCCTCCATCTCAGATAGTTCACTTGTGAAAGCTTCATCAAGCCAAGCTTTGTTTTCAGGTAATATTATATGATTATGTCATATAATATGAATATTCTATAATATTCAATATATAATATGAATGTCAGTAATAATTGAGGACAGGATTTGAATCTTTAATTCTTCCACTGCATAGCCACCTACTATTTCTGGTGACTCTTCCTGAAAGCAGTCTTTGACCTAGCAATTTCACTTCTAAGATTTATGTGATATATATATATATCTCACATATATGGATATATACACACACACAGTTGTGAAATGATGTATTAACATGAATATTCACTGCAACATACTAATTGCAAAATGACTATAAATAAGGGGCTTGTTTTTATGTACTGAAATAGAATGATAGCCAAGATGTATTGTTAAATGGAAGATGAGCGAGATGTGAAACAAAGTATAGTAAGCTACATCTTTGTTTTTGAAAAGAGAAAAAGAAAGAATATATATGCTTATATAATTTCTATATACAAAAAAATGAGTAAAATACCCTTCCTCCAAAAAGAACTTGATGGCTCATGTAAAGAGATAGGTGGGAGAATCCTCAGTGTATACCAGTTTGTAATTTTGGATTTTGTACATGCAAGCAATTGCTAATTTAAAGATAAATTTTACAAAGAAACATACATATATACAGTGTGATACCTTCTAATGCTTAACCTGTAAGTCTGTTGTAATTTCTTAAGGTTAGTTTGCTTCATACTTAAGTAGTATGCTAGATGCAGCTCACACCAGCTTGCAGGATCCCATTGCTAAATTTTCAGGAATTACAAGCTGCTCGATGTTACATTAGTAACTTGAAATTGGCCATGATGGAAGTATTTACACCACAGGAATGGACAAACACTACAAAACAGGCCTTCTGTTTTTTTTCCTGGACAGCTGGTTGTTATATATTTACTGGCACATGACTGCTCATAATCAGTCACATTCTGTTTTTTAATGGGTGATAGTTTTTCAACAACATTACTTGATCTTCTAGACACACATCCATGTACTAATGAGCTATATGTATCTGATTTAAAGGTTATTCTTAATTTAACTCAAAAACTTAAACTGTATCTATTTTAAATGTTTTCATTTTTCTTTTGCGCATGTATTCTCAATGGATACACTTGCAATTTCCATGGGTGCATTTAACCAAAACTATGATGAACTTAAGTCCTTTGAGTAAAGCCATATGTATAGCAAAAACTGTACTTTTGCTTAAAGAATGACTGCTTTTTTGAGTCCCTATGGTTTGGGAATCATTAGTGCTTACAACAGATATTACAAGACTATTAAACGTAGTGTTTGACAAGCTGTGCATTGACTCTACTATGAATTTGTATCCCAAGTAGAGTGTAGGGGAGTAAGGGAACTACTACTACTGTTATTATAAAGGCCTGTGGGTCTGATTACCAACAGACCCAAACTGACTTCTGGTGATCTCCACACATGCTTCCCTGAGTACTTAGCCCAGGTTGTCTAAACAGCATTCCTTGAACCAATTCTGTTGAAAATTGTGTGGCCACCTGAAACCAGTTTTTCTTTTAAATCACTGTGATTTAAAAATATTGGTCGTAGAATCAGAGTGCTTGGGTTCAAATTTCACTCTACCATTCATGGACATTGGTGACTTTGAACAGATCACCTAACTTCTCTGTGCCTCAGCTTCCTTATCCTCATAAGGTCGTTATCAGGATAAATGAGTCAGAACATGTAGAGTGCTTAGAACAGGGCCTGACTCATGCTTTACTTAGAAGTGCATTTTAAAATCACTTTTATATAGGGGTCTCCTAATTATCTGTTTTGTTATTGAATTCTAGCTTACTTGCACTTTATCAGAGAACCTTCTCGGAAGTTTTAGTCCTTTGGAGTTTGTTGGTACATAGCCCAGCCTATAATAATTTTTTTTTGGTAGAAGTTTCAAGTGCACACAAAAACTGTACCCTGTCATTGTTGGGTAGTGTCAGTTAGGTCAAAGTTGTTAACTATTGTTTAAATCCTCTATATCTTAATTGACTATTTTGTCTGCTTGTTCTTAGAATTCCTAAGAATGGTGTGTTAATATTTCCCCTATTTGCTTTTAAATTACTTTAAGTACTTTAAGTAATTAGGTAATGCAAATCAAGTTTTTGTATCCATCAAACTACTAAAATGACTCTTCTCAAAGTCACCAGTGACCTCCATGTTGCAGAATCCAATGATAATTTCTCAGTCTTCATCTTTCTGGGATGCCTCAATAGCTTTGAACATAGTTCATCACTCTCTCTACTTTGATACGTTTTCTTAGGTTTGCCTTTTGGTTTTCCTCTTATCAAACTCTTGGCTCCTTTTTCAAAAGAATTTTTTCAATGATTTGTCCTTATTTCTCTTCTTTATCTGTATGTATTTATTTCCTAAATGATCTCACCCAGGCTGATGGCTTTAAATACCATTTATATGATAAGAACTCCAAAATTAGCATCTCCAGCTACAACCATTCCTCCTGAACTCCCGAATTGTGTCTATTCAATGGTTTCACTTGAATATATGATAGTGGCTCAAAACTCAGTATGTCCCAAACTGAGCTCCTGCTACTCTAACCCCAAATTGCTTTAACCATGGGTTTTCCCATCTAAGTTAATGGGAAATAGCAATTCATTTCTTCTAGTTGCTCAGGCCAAAAGCTTTGGAGTTCCTTGACTTCTTTCTTTCTGTCACACCCCATATTTAATCCATCAGGGAATCTGTTAATTTTACCTTCAAAACCTATGTAAAAGTTGACTGTTTTTCAATACCTCCAGTGCTATCACCCTAGTCCAGGTTACTATTGTCTCTTAACCTAGATGAGAGCTTTCTGACCACTTACATCCTTCTGTCTTTGCCCCTAGAGTCCATTTCCCCCTTTTTAAATTATGTATTAGTTTCAGGTGTACAGGTTAGTGGTTAGATACTCAAATACTTTACATATTGTTCCCCTCAATATTTCTAGTACCCTAACTGGCACTATATATAGTTATCATAATATTATTGACTACTATTTCTTATGCTTTACTTACATTCCTGTGACTATTTTGTAGCTACCAAATTATGCTTTATAATCCCTTCATCTCTGTCACTCAGTCCGCCAAAATCCCTCTCCTCTGGCAACCACCAGTTTGGAAATTCCATACTGTTTTCCACAGTGGCTGCACCAGTCTGCATTCCCACCAACAG
The DNA here is from genome assembly GCA_004027475.1 of Anoura caudifer. Lineage (NCBI taxonomy): Eukaryota > Metazoa > Chordata > Mammalia > Chiroptera > Phyllostomidae > Anoura > Anoura caudifer. The sequence continues at coordinate 5,392 of PVKU01017708.1, forward strand.
TGCACTAGGGTTCCTTTTTCTCCACAGCTTCACCAGCACTCCTTGTTTGTTGATTTGTTTATGATGGCCATTCTGACTGGTGTGAAATGGTATCTCATTGTGGCTTTAATTTGCATCTCTCTGATGGCTGGTGATGCTGAACATTCTTTAATCTGTATGTCCTCCTTGGAGAAGTGTCTTTTCAGGTCCTTTGCCCATTTTTTCATTGGATTGTTTGTCTTCCTGGAATGGAGTCATGTGAGTTCTTTATATATTTTGGAGAGCAAACCCTTGTCCAAGGTATCATTTGCAAATATGTTTTCCCATATGGTTTGTTTCCTTTTCATTTTGCTGATGTTTTCTTTAGCTGTGTGGAATGTTTTTATTCTTTAAACAGACCAAGCACACTGTTTCCTTAGGGCCTTTTTCATGCCGTTCCTTCTGCTGGATCTTGTGGTTCACTCTCTCACATCCTTCAGTACTTTACTTAAAAGTCCCTTTCTCAGTGAGCCTTTCCTATCTAAAATTTAAGTATCTCCACCCTCCACCAGCATATCATACCACTTTTCCTGGTGTTTTTTCTTTAGCATTTATCACAATCTAACATATTATATGCATTATTTGTCTTGGTTAATTTCTTTCTCCAATAGAATGTAAACTACATGAAGGCAGGGATTTTTATCTTTTTTATTCACTGCTGTATCTTTAGCACCAAGAACAGGGCCTGACACATAACAGGTATTCAATTAAAATTTATTTAATGAATAATTTAGCATGACTTTATTTATACTCATTAACCTAATAACTTGAGGTCCTGTTAGTTTGTAATGGGAAGGTACATATATGTAATTACTGTATTGATATAAATTTGGCTTAGATTTGCATCTAATTCTATCTTTTATTTTCAGATTATTTTGTCTACATGATATATTACAACTAACATGATCTTCATAAGCCTACAAACCTGCTGGAGCCAGACAACCTTATGGAACAATAACAGAAAACAATCTGGAGGACTCGTTTACCAGCCTCCTAGAAAGTATGCATACTTTTTTAAATTAATATTTTTATATGTAGATATATTTTTATTTTTCCAGGAAGCTACTGTTCTTATTTATTTATTTATTTATTTATTTATATTTTGAAATTTTGTATTCTTTTTTGTATTTTTTCCATTACTATTTATCCCCACAATGCCCTCTTCCATCTCCACCCACCCCTGCCCTCCACAGTCACCACATTGTTTCCTGTGTCTATGAGTTCTTTCTCTTTTTTTCTTTTAAATTCATTTTAAGAAAAAAGTATTTATATAAAACTAATGCAATTTTTTTTTGTTTTATAAAATAGATTTTAAATTTGGAGAAAGCCTAGTCAACAAGTGTTTTTTATTGTTGACACTATTACAGATGTCCCCCATTTCCACTCTACCTTTTCCCACCTCCACATAGCCCCTGACCCTCCCTGGCCTTCACCACATTGTTGTCTCTGTCTGTGGGTTATGCATTTATGTTCTTTGGCTAATCTCTTTACCTTCCTTTATTCAGTTCCCCAACCCCCTCCCCTCTGACAGCTGTCAGTTTGTTCCATGTGTCCATGCCTCTGGATCTATTTTATTTATCAGTTTATTTTATTCAATGTGGAATCTAATCAATAAGCAAGTTTTTATTATTTTAAAAAGGCAGCCAATAAATACATTTTAGAGGCAGAGGCTTACAAGAGTAACAACCAGAAAAATAATTATTTTAAAATTAGGTATAGGAATAATTTGTTATAAAACTCTATACTAGATGAATGTTTTACTTAATTAAAGTAGGAAATTTATTCATTATATACTAAATTTCTTGGTTAAAGTATACTGTATTGCATGCTTCTCCTCCTCCCCTCTAACAATCTCTTTATGGTTTATTTGAAAGATCTTCTTTTTCTAAGTATGTCTTAAATATTGGTGTTCTTCATAGTTCTTTGTATTCCTGGGCTTATTCTTTATGATATAGACTATATTAAATGAGTAATACTTATACTTTATTTTATTAAACAAAGACAATAGAACTACCGGATCAGCATCATACAATAATCAATATTACTCCAGTAAATGAATTTCTACATTTTCAGGCCCCCAAAAAGACAAATGGAAAGGAGAGGTAGGCAGGAGTGATCATAGTAACAATATTAATAATGTGGAAGTTAAGGTTAAAAGTGCTAAACAGAATAAGGATGGATATCATATAATGATAAAATGTACTATTTATGGGGATACAAAAGTCTTAATACTGTATGTAGAAAGCTAAATACATAGGCTAAAATTATTAGAACTATTTGGAGAAAGATACAGTTGTGATCAGTGATTGCAAACCACCTCATTCATTGTTAGACCTAACAGATAAAACACAAGTAAGGACATAGAAGAACTTGAATAATACATAATAAATAATAAACTTGCTTGTACACACACACAGAATGTTTATTTTCTTTCAAGCAATCACAAAGAAAGGCTTAAGAAAAAACTTAACAATTTTATAGGCTATTTTTCATAATCCAATAAAATTAGAAATAATAAATAGTTACCATGAAAAATCTTAAGTACTTACAAATTCTTAAACATAATCCTTTTGCCAAAAAGGAAATCAAAAGGAAAGTTACAAATTATTTAGAGGTAATAAAAAAAGTGAACTTCATACCAAAGCTAATGGATCAGTGTGAAAGATAAACTTGGAGGAAAATTTTATCATTGTTTAAAAAAGAAATTAAAATAATTTAGTTTTTGTTGTATTAAGAAAATAGATATAACAAAAATGTATTAGGATGATGCAATTTATAAAGATAGGAGATCCAAGATGGCAGAGGAGTAAGTAGAAGCTATGCTAACCTCTTCTGAGGACCATTCTGGGATTACAACTAAATTGGAGAGAAATCATCCTGAATAACCAACTAAACACTAGCTGGTGAGAAGCCTTATCACCACAAACAGACAGAAGTAACCACTGCACCAAAATGAGACTGATAGAGAGTACATAGGAAGCATAAGTGGGCTGGCTGGCCTCCAACAGGCAGCAGCTGAAGTTCCAGAGGGATATTTCAACAGCCAAAGGGTTTCCCCTGAGAAGTGTAGGTTAGAGAGAGGGGAAGGGAAGGAAAAAGAGAGGGTGAGAAGCATCAATGTGTGGTTGCCTCTTGCATGCCCCTCACTGGGGACCTGGCCTGCAACCCAGGTATGTGCCCTCACTTGGAATCGAACCAGTAACCCTTTGCTTCGTAGGCCTGTACTCAATCCACTGAGCTATACCAGCCAAGAAATATTTCAAAAATTTGCTCAGAACCACAAAAGGCCCTACATAGCAACGGCAATCCTGAGAAAGAAGAATAAAATTGGAGGACTCATGCCACCTAATATCAAACTATGCTATAAGGCCATAGTAATTAAAACAGCATGGTACTACCATAAAAACAGACACATAGATCAGTGGAACAAAATAGAGAGCCCAGGTCCAACAGCCCACAGAATGGGAAAAAATATTCACTGACACATCTGATAAGGGGTTTATACCCAAGATCTGTAAAGAACTTACAAAACTCAACACCAAAAAGCAAACAACCCAATTAAACAAATGGACAAAGGATCCGAATAGATACTTATCCTTAGAGGATATACAGATGACCAACAGGCATATGAAAAGATGTTCAACATTACTAATCACCAGAGAAATGCAAAGTAAAACCACGATAATATACCGTCTCACACCTGTTAGGATGGCCATCAATAAATCAACAAACAACAAGTGCTGGCGAGGATGTGGGAAAAGGGAACCGTACTGCACTGTTGGTGGGAATGCAGACTGGTGCAGCCACTGTGGGAAACAGTATAGAGACACCTCAAAAAATTAAAAATGGATCTGCCTTTCAACCCAGCTGTCCCACTTCTGGGCGTATATCCAAAGGAACACAAAACACTAATTTGAAAGAACATAAGCACCTTGATGTTCATTGAAGAGTTATTTACAATCACCAAGATATGGAATGAGCCCAAGTGTCCATCAATAGATGGGTAGATAAAACAACTATGGGGCATTTACGCAATGGAATACTCCTCGACTGTAAAAAATAAAATTGTACCCTTTGCAGGAGTATGGATGGACCTGGAGAACATTATGCTAAGTGAATTAAGCCTGTCAGAGAGAGAGAAATACCATATGATCTCACTCATATGTGGAATCCAATGAACAAACTGAATTAAAGGAAAATGGGGACTCAAAGATGGAGAGCAGGATTATAGCTATGAGGGAGAGGAGATTAAGTGGTGGAAGGATTGAGCAAAAAAGGAAAAAGGACTCATGGACATGGACAACAGTGTGGTGATTGCTGGGGAGAGAGGCGTGTAAGGGGACTAAATGGTAATGGGGAAAAAAGTAAAGTAAAAAATTAAAAATAAATATATAAAAAACCTAAAAAACTTGTAAACCTAAAAAACTTGTAAAAGCTTAATAAAATTTCAAAAAAGAAGAGAGAGAGAAGATGGCGGCATGGTAAAAGGATGTACATCCCTCTGCCTCCCCCACACAGGTGTTAAACTGGGACATTTTTCAATGCAGCACAGCAAACAGACACCAGAAACACAGCATATTTGAAAACAGATTATTGAAAATTGCAGTGGACATTGAAAAACCGGACGGTAAGGAGAGTACTCCGGCGATGCGGAGACTGGGGCGGGGGCTGAGAAACCGGGCCAGGGCTGGCCATAAGACTCTAGGGAGGGAGCTGGGGCAACCGCTCCCTGAACAGCCAAACAGGGACCTGGCAGCACCGGCATAAACCTGGTCGCTTGAAATCTCACAGAGAGGAGTTAAGATCTCATAGCCCTGGGAGGACTGAATGCTGGAGCTGGAGCGCGCACCTTTGTCTGCGCCCACGCGACATTGTAAACAGCTGCTAGGGGATCGGTGCATCAGCGCGCCCAGGGAGACCCGGCGCGACAGGGCGCGCAGTCGCTGGGCACCATAGGGGTTGAACCGTGTTCGTGGGACAGTTGGAACCTGTGCAAGGAAGACTCAGGGAACATCGGGACTTGAGGGTGCGCGACCACAGTTCGTGCCTGGGTCCCTGGGCAGAGAATCTAGGGACACCTCTGAGGACAGTAGGCCAGAGAAAACTGAGTGCTGAACAAGGGAAAAAAAAAAAACAATACGGTCACCCCTCGGCCACTACAGTCTTCAAGACCAGAAAAATCAGCTTGGCAAGATTGATAACAGCAAGAATTAGCGGTTTTGGTGTTTTTCGTTTTTTTTTAAATTTTTTTGTGTTTTTTTTTCTCTTATTCATTATTTTTATCTTTTTTTACCCCTCAACTCCTTTTGGCTTCTCAATACTTCTTTCTTGTTTTACTCCTTCTTCCTTTCTTTCCAAGCTTAC
>PVKU01017709.1:0-10783 GCA_004027475.1 Anoura caudifer
CAAATTAGGTGAACAAATGAAGGCTACGATAACTGAAATGAAGAAAAATGCACAGGGAACCAATAGTGATGGGAGGAAAACTGGGACTGAGATCAATGGAGTGGACCAGAAGGAAGAAAGAAACATCCAATCAGAAAAGAATGAAGAAACAAGAATTCAAAAAAAAAAAAAAAATGAAGAGAGGCTTAGGAACCTCCAGGACATCTTTAAATGCCCCAACATCCGAATTAGAGGGGTACCAGAAGGGGAAGAGGAGGAGCAACAAGTGGAAAACTTATTTGAACAAATAATAAAGGAGAACTTCCCCAATCTGGCAAAGAAAATAGACTTCCAGGAAGTCCAGGAAGCTCAGAGAGTCCCAAAGAAGGTGGAGAGGAACACATCAAGGCACATCATACTTACATTAGCCAAGATTAAAATGAAGGAGAGAATCCTAGGAGCAGCAAGAGATAAGGAGACAGTCACCTACAAAGGAAGTTCCCATAAGACTGTCAGCTGATTTCTTAAGAGACCTTCCAGGCAAGAAGGGGCTAGAAAGAAGTATTCCAAGTCATGAAAGGCAAGGACCTACATCCAAGATTGTTCCATCCAGCAAAGCTTTCATTTAGAATGGAAGGGCAGATAAAGTGCTTCTCAGATAAGGTCAAGTTAAAGGAGATCATCATCACCAAGTCCTTACTATATGAAATGTTAAAGGGACTTATCTAGGAAAAAGAAGATAAAAAATATGAACAGTAAAAAGACAGCAAACTCACAGTTATTAACAACCACTCCTAAAACAAAACCGAAAGCAAACTAAGCAAACATCTAGAACAGGAACAGAACCACAGAAATAGAGATCAAATGGAGGGTTAGCAACAGGGGAGTGGAAGGAGGAGAGGGGAAAAAAGGTACAGAGAATAAGTAGCATAGATGTTAGGTAGAAAATAGACAAGGGGAGGGCAAGAATAATATGGGAAATGTAGAAGCTAAAGAACTTATGACTTATGGACATGAACTAAAGGGGGGGAATATGGATGGGAGGGGTGTGCAGGGTGAATGAGATTGAAGAGGGGGAAATGGGACAACTGTAATAGCATAATCAATAAACTATATTTAAAAAAAAACACTGCCCTCTAGATCAGTCCCTTTCTCTTACCTCTGGTTACTCTCAAAAACTTGATTAGGCCTGCCTCATCTGAAAACAGTAACTACAACATCCAAATATTCCTAGACAGCTCTTTCCTCACCCCAAACCCTGCCACCACCACAGCTGAAAGCTACTGCCTTCTCTCTCTTGCTTTCCACTATTGAAGTTCTCAATCATATATCTTCACTTCTTCAACTTTGATTTGTATCCTTGAAATTTAAATTACATCCTTAGCATGCAACAAAATTTCTCTCTCAATGGATAAAAGAGAGGGAACTACACTCAGTCAAGTCCCACACTGCTGTTTTACATGCATCAGTATAGGTAATCTACACCTGCCATAAGAGAAAACATGCTCTGAAAGAATGTTGATGACTTAATTTGTCATTTAATCCAGTGTTCTTTCCAGTCTTAAATGTCCCATCACATTTAGAGATAGACTATTCTCCTGTTGGCAACAAGGCCTGACTATCATGGCAGCAATTATCAGTGGTGGTCAGAGACATAGTTTCAAGCTACCCAGGAGATTCTGATATCAACCCCAGACCAATCGCCTCCACCACCCCTGCTGTGTCCCCACAATGCCTGCTCCCTGGAACCCCATGGTAATCCCACTCCCTAGACCTCTCCCCAACCTCCCTAACCACATACCTTCCTCCTCGTCCTCAGCCATCTCCTAGAATGTGACTCCTGTCCAAGGTTCTGTGAAAGCCCTCCAGGGTTTGATCTGTACAGCATCTCCACTGGGAATTCATTAACTTCCTCAATGATACATGCACTTCCTGGCAGGAGCCTCTGAAGGCTCTGGGTTTAATAGGCCTTACTTCTCTCAGGCCAGCAGTTAAACATTTCCATCTGTTCCTCAACCCATCCTAAAGGGATGTGGGAAGGCCTCTTAGAGGATGTAACAACAAAACTAAAGGGGGAGGCAGTGTCCTGGAGAAGCAGGACAGCAGGGTCTTCCAGAAAGCAGGAGACAGATGCAGAACACAGGATACAAAGCCAAGGAGCCCCTGGTCTGCTAAACAAAATGTGTTACTGGTAGGGGTAGAAATGTGCAAGAGGCAAAAATATTTCCCAAGAAAATGTCACCCATCTAGCTGAAAAGAAACTAAAAGAGGATCAAGAGATATAATAAAGGCAGAAAGTATCCACAATTAAATTTGAGACACAGAGGCAAATCATCTGTAAGATCTCCTACAGTAACCTTAACATGTCTAGTACCTGTCATTGAGGCAGCCCTACTCCCTATAAGGAGTAGTGTGAGAGTGTTGAGCAGGCAATGGTCATAATGGCCTAGGGAGGGATAATGCATCAGCATGGGTGGTTTTACAGAAGGTGTCATGTTGCTCTTAGAGGACATCTTGGGCTCCACTGCATCTGCTGTAAACTTGACCATGTCAGGTCATGTAGTAGACAACAACACTGGCTTGTTCTTGCTTTAGATGCCCAAGCTTGCTCCTCCAGCCATTCCCTGAAAGTGCTGGAGTTCCCAATAACACTGAAGGGTAAATGTGAGGATAAGTCTATGTTGAGTGGGAGAAGAGTTCAAAATATGGCAATGGAACTAGGCAGCAGGCAGATCTGGAAATGCCAAGCTTAATACCCTTCACCCAACTCTTCTTTCCAGGCCATGTCCCCCCAGCACTCAAATTCTGTCATCACCCTCCACTCCATCATCTTCCACTGGTGCTTCTTCCCCCAGGGATGCCCCCTGAACACCATACCATCACCCCTGCGCTAGTCCAGGATCTCACAGCTTCTCACTCCAGTATATTCATACAAGCACATTCCCAAAATGCATCACCATGATCATAGCCAATTCCTGAAATCCTTTTTCACCTAGACATTAACTGCAGAAATACCTGGTCTTATATGCAAGGCCCTCCATCCAAGAACCTGGCCCAACCTCAAGTCCAAATTTATCCTCTTGGCTCTTATATGATCCCTGTTCTCCACCTAGTCTGAACACTGGAATAAAGCAAAGGCGCACTGAATGAGTTCTCTGGCCACTTCCTGGGGGTCCATCACTGCATGCAACACTTTTGAATGCATTAGCTGATGCTAGTATCTTCATTTATTTCTGGGGGATAAACACCTGGATCAGAAAAATTGTACAACTTTTATTAAGTTACAGGGCATGGATTCAGACCTTTAACTAACAGCCTCCATATTTTTGCTCCTTTCACTCCAACCTGATGCCTCCCCAGAATATACTGTTGACTCCCACCTCTGTTTTTACCCCACAAGCATTGCCTCTTTACCTGGAATGCCCTACTGCTTGCCATCACTTTAAATCTTACACCTCCTTTATGGCTCAGCTCCTTTCCTGCCAACTCAGTGGAGAATAATAATTTCCTTCACGCTGCCTTTGGCCCACGCACACGACACATCACTCTGGTTGCTCTGTTAGAATTGTTACTTTTCTCTTATTTTTCATGTCAAACAGCAATCTCTCTGATAGAGAATCTTTTCTAAGCATGACAGTACGTATGTCCCACCCTCCCCACACATGTTTATACAGAGCTGATGATCAACCAAGTTGAATAGATGTCAGGATACCCAAGGCAATTAGTTCTAAAGCATGTTCTCAGTGAACTCCCTGGAAGAGATTATGCACTAGCAAACATGGAGAAAGCATCCCACCTCCTTCCACATCCTGGCCTACTATCTTTATGTGGGAGAAGCAGGAGAGAACAGTAAGTCCTAGGTGTTGAAGACAGGAAGACAGACTTGCCCTATCAGAACTAATAGGATTCTCTGTGGCAAGACAAGGGTCCCAAATGGTCTTGAGGATGGAGAGGAAAAAATAAGGAACCAATATAAGAAGAATGAGGGTTGAACCCCAGGACCAGAGCTTCCACGAGTTGTCAGGTCATAGTGAGCAAGTTTCTAATTTCTTAGATCCTCTATTTTCTGCTCAGTGAAACAGGAATAGTATGGTACCCACCCTCATACGGAACTGGAATGATAATAAAATTGTGAGACATAATAACATTATGTTTTAAGACATTTACTAGCAAGTGTAGCATATAGTGGTTGTACAGTGATTATAGCGTGTGGTCCATGGAGTGACTGGTGACTGTTCAACAGACTTTCAAGAAAAACCTAAATAAACAAATAAAAAGCCTTGAACTGTAAAGTATTCAAATTTCTATGGTATCATATTGCTACCATGGCCAGTTTTAAGCTAGAAACACGATGTCACTGAACTATTGCTAGTCGGGTCCAGCACACTACTGCTTGTGGCTCACAAAAAATGTGAATCCTATTTTCCATTCTCTCCATCTCCCTGTAAAATGCAGACTTCTTTGCTGGGTGGAAAAAGAAACAAAAACTGTGATTCCAATTTGGGTGTGAAGAGGTAGCTGAGACCTCAGGCAACCTTTCCCAGCAGAAGCTGAGGTCTCCTCCAAGTGTGCCTACATGGATAGACTTGACTGGGTTGAGTCACTGTGTGTGGGATGCAGCCAAGCTCATCGAAATAGGCTCTTGGAAGGAATTACAACCTTGTCTGTTCTGAGAATTCTCTTCAAATGCACAAGAAGAGCCTTCTTATAGCATTCTCTTCCAGGAAAGATGGCTCATGGCTAGACAGCCTTTCAGATATGGTCATTTCTCAGTTTCCAAGGATGTGAGAACATCCTACATTTTCCCTCATGATTAATTTCTACTATGTTCCTCAGTTTGCCTCAGCCAGTCTGGTAAAGCACCTCTTTTCACAATTAGTACTTTAGTGATTCTCATTTCCCACAGCAACATGTTGGGCAAGCAGCCCTCACATCTGGCTTATCACCACTTCCAAATAAACAGCAATTCCAACAAATATTCCTTCTATCCAATAGATATTCCTGAAACATACTCAACATGAGAGACCTCACTTTATAGAGGCCTATTGTAGACATGCAGAAGAAAAACAGGAAAACAAAATTTCACTGGACAAAAATGATGGACATCTTCTACAGACATTTTGAGGGATATGTGACTATCAAAGCAGACAGGGAAGGCTCCAAGTCTTTCTCAATCACAATTTACAAATTTGAAGAGGTGATCTCTAGAACTTAAGAGAGGAATAGATAGTCCCATTGAAAAGAAAGAAATTGGAAGAAAAAGGCATAATGGGTACCAAGCAAGTTCAAAGCCTAATGATACGTTCCACTGGGTCTTAAGGCTGAAGAATCATCCTCTTTGGCTTAAAACTCTTTCACTGGAGTTGCCACCATCCACCCTAGAGGCTCTGAAGGGCTAGCTCTCCCTTTTAGCTTTCAGTGAGGCTGTGCCCAGGGAAGCTCACAAAGAAGGTGGCCCCACCCCTGAGGCAAAGTGGGATGATTTCAACTCAAAGAGAGGTGGGCCCCACCCTTTGAAACCTGGAAGAAAACAGCTTTGCCCTCTGGGCCTGTGGAAGGAGTGACAGTTGAGATCATCTTTAAATCACCTTCATGTGATCCCCTTTCCTTGAAGAACAGTGTACATTCACAGCCAAATAAATTCATGGGCCAGTCCTGTAGCATCCAAGAAGTCCAACTGACTTTCTTCATTCTATTCTATTCCTGGCTTTTGCTGAAATAGCTAATTAAGTCCATGAGCCCCACCTGTGATCTCTTTAGTAAATGGTTGTTCAGCCATACCCTGTGTTCCCTTTAAAACAAGCCTTCTCACTTTTATAATACGGATAAATTGAGAATTTTCTGAATCTTCAAGTTCTGGTTCCTTTTCACTTAACAATTCCTTTCTCAATTCCTCTTTCCTGTCACATTTTACTATAATCAGTTAGGAGAAACCAAGCTTCTTCTTCAACACTTTGCTTAGAAATCTTTATAGCTAAATATCTAATTTCATTGTTCATAAGTTCTACCTCCCACAAAACACTAGAACATAGTTCAGTGAAGTTCTTTGCCATGTGGTAGCAAGGACTGCCTTTCCTTAGTTACCAATACACCTTATTTTCATCTGAGACCTCACCAGAACTTCCCTTAACATCCGTATTTCTAGCATGTACCTCAACACTCCCCCAGCCATTACTCAGTTCCAAAGCCATTTCCACAAGTTAGGTATGTGTTACAATAGCATCCCACTCTCAGTACCAATATCTGTACTAGTCAGCTCAAACTAGCATAACAAAATACCATAGTCTGGTGGCTTAAAAAACAGAAATTTATTTTCTCTGTTCTGGAAGCTGTGATCAGGGGGCCAGCATGGTCATGTTCTGCGGAGAGGTCTCTTCTGGCTTGCAGATGGCACTTCTCACTGTGCCCTCACACATCAGAGAGACAGAGAGAAATCTCTCTTCCTTTCCTTATAAGGCCACAATCCTATCAGATTAGAGCCTCAACCTTATGACCTCATTTAACCTTATTACCTCTCAGATACCTTAGAGACCCTAGAGACTCCAGATACAGTTCCATTGGAAGTTAGGGCTTCGGCATATGAATTTTGGAAAGATACAATTCAGTCCATAGCACCTATTAACATTGCTTTTATTCAACATTATACTAGAGATCTTATTTAGCACATTAAAGGAGAGGAGGGAATGAAACTCTAAGGAATGCAAAAAATAAAATCCTGATTTTTCACAAATGATAAAATTATGTACATAGAAATCCCAAGGGAATCTATAATTAAATTATTAAAATTAATGACTTTTCTGAAAAGTTACTAGATATAAAATCAATATACAAAATAATTTTCTATATACTAGTCATATAAAAGACATGTATAAAATATACACATCAAATAAAAGTTAAAAATTATAGATACCATTTAAAATACCATGAAAATTTTAAAAACCAAGTAATAAGTCTATCAAAAGGTATTATGTATTTATGGCAAACATCATTAGATAAATTACATTGAGAGAAGGAATGCTTAGAGAGACTGCCATTTACATGGATTAGAAAATTCAATATGAAAGAAAGAAAGAAAAAGAAGCAAAAAGAAGAAACAAAATAAAAGAAAAAAGAAAGGAAGAAAGGGAGGGAGGTGGGAGGAAGGAAGGAACAATATACTATGTTCATGATGAGAAAGACCCATATCATAAAAAGGCCAATTATCCCAAAAATTTATCTACAAGTATATCATGATTTTGTTTTTGTAAAATCTAAGAAGCTTATTTTTAAATGTATTTAAAAAGATAATGCCTCAAAGGCAGTTCTGGAAAAGAAAGCCAAAGAGGAATGTGGCAATTACAAAAGTATTACAGTGCATAGTCACAAACAAAAAGATCACTGGAAGAGCAAAGAAAGTTCAGTCTCAGAGACATACAAAACATATCTATTTACGTGATAGAAGAGGCATTGGAAACCAGTGGAGCTTGTCAAAACCCACAGAACTTTAGAGTAAAAGGAGGGAACTTTAAAGCCTACACATTTTAAAAATTGATCAGGATGTCAGGGCAACCTTGGATAGAATATAAATTGTGACAGGAATCTAACTGCAATATGAATGTATGACATAATCTTTGGAAGGTATGGGGAAGAATAGGCTAACCTAAGTAACTTTAGAAACTGGAGTTGGACTGGGAAGTGTAAGCCTCAACACAAAAGAAAGTACCTGTGAACAGTGTTCTGGTTGGTAAATTTGTCTCTCACAGGAGTTACCTAATAATTCTGAGACTGCTGAACATACACACTGGGATCAAACAAATAAATGAAGCATGGAGAACAAGATCCAGGTTTCTGACTGTTGGAGAGGAAAATTACAGATAAGCAAGGGGAGAAAACTAGAATAAACATGTGCTACTAGATTAGAATCAGAGACAATAGTATGAATTCATATTGAGCTTAGTAAAGAAACTGATGAGTAGAGAAAGAAACAATGATAGTTACATGAGTTAGTATATATACAGATTCTTCCTGGGTTTGATCTCTGAGAAAGTCTAGGAGAGTCTCTAGAAACAGTGATACCCAGTAGCAATGAACACACCTAAAGCCCACATTTTAGATTCCAATATGTTTCTTAAATAAAAGGAACAAGAGGGAAGATCGGGGGGAAAGGGGAAGGGTTTACAGTAACAAGTATAAAGGATACATGGATAAAAACTAGGGAGGTGGAAATGGGAGGGGGGGAGGGCTGGGGTGGTGAGCTGGGATGGGAGTAAAACAGAAAACTGTACAAGAACAATTAAAATAAATTTAAAAAAATAAAAAAATAAAGAGTACTTGGAGAAATGGCTGATTCTAGAGTTGGGGCAGGGACTATACAAGATGGTCATGTAGCATCTTTGAGTGCATCCAGAAAGCAAGGAAATGCTACAGAAATCAAAACAATGGGGGTGTTCCTTAGGGGCAAACCCAAAAGAGCTACCAATGGCCAAAGCTGAAATAATTTCAGTAACAAAATACACACAGTAATATTGGATTATTTTTTGGAGAATAAAATATTAATTCACACTAATATAAATTAATGACTGAATAAATACATAAAAAGGGAAAAGAGGGATAAATCTCCATCAGAGAAGAATTCCAAAATAACTTATGTAGCTATTCCCTCTACCAGAAAGGGAACTTAATATGAATTCTCTGTATAATTTATGTAACTTTTCTGTAAATATAAACTATTCTAAATTAAAATGTTTATTTAAAAGAATCAGAAGTCAAAGCATAGAGTCTCCAATAAATGGTACTGTAAAAATTGTATATTCATATAGGTTAAATTATATTCTCCAAAATAAAGTCAAGATGAATAAAAGACCTGTATGTGAAAATCAATACTGTATAATTTTTAAAGTAAGTTATACCACTTGGAGTTAAGGATGATAATTTTAAATAACAGACAAATATAACAACCCTGAAGAGAATAAACTATAAATTTGACTATATTAATATTAAAAGCTTCTTCACAATGAAAAATATTGAAAAGAAAATAAAAGGCACAGAGAGAAAGAAAATATTTTTATACATGTAACAGACAAATGTTATCTTGACAAAATTAAAACAATCCACTTGAACAAAAGCAAAAAATGTGAATAGGAAATATGTGGAAGAACAAGCCCAAGTGGAAATAAACTTATGAAAAATGCCTAGGACACTGCAAAGTAATATAGTCATAAAATATGACATCATACCCATCAGATTTTCAAAAGTGAAAACTATCAAATCATCAAACATTCACAATGTTGATAAACAATGAGTACTCTCTTCCACAGCTATTGGCAAGGTAAATTTGCAAAACCATATTACAGAGCAATATGTCAATACCTAATACAGTAGGCCTATACTGATGAGTCAGCGATTCTGCTTCAAGGTATGTATCCCAAGAAGCACATCCATGTGCTCACAAGACACATACAAACATGCATACTGCAGAGCTATCAATACTGGCAAAATACTGAAAACTATTCAAATGTCTGTAGAGAGATACGTAAATATATATGAATGTAGAGTTAAAATATACCCCACTGTGATATCTAAATAAATGGACTAGACCTATACATACAAAATATTGATTGTAAAGGGCATTACATAGATTTTCTACTCTATGTAGATTACAAACAGTATAATACTATTTACTTAAAAATATATTAGACTTCCGGCCAAGATGGAGGCATAGGCAGAGGCACTGTGCCTCTTCTCACAACCAAAATTAAGGACAACAAAGATTTAGAAACAAGAAAACAACCAGAACTCAGAAAATCAAACTGTTTAGAAGTCCAACAATGATTCATCCAGACCGGTAAGAGGGGCGGAGTCGCAGAAGGAAAAAGCGGAGATGCGGGCAGGCACGCAGGCAGCAGCGGCTGGCAGCCCCCAGGTGCACAGGCGGCGACTAGCAGACCCCGGGCACGGGGCGGCAACTGTGCAGAACCAGTGAGGCCGCACAAGGCGGCTGGCTGACCGGGTGGTCCCACATTCACGCGCAGATAATCCAGGCAAAGGGGAAGTGGTGAAAGGGACTGGAATCTGAGAGTGAGTAAAGCAACCGCCATTGTCTCCTCTCAGACCCCTCCCCCACATACAGCGTCACTACCCAGTGACTGGGCTGTTCCGCCCTGGGGAACACCTGAGGCTCCACCCCTCACTACGTAACAGCTGCAACTAGACAAAACAAACAAACAAACAAACAAAAAAAAAAACCCAGAAATGAAAATGGCTCAAACCAGAGAACAAATCAAAGCCCCAGAGCCAATTTATCTAAGCGACAAAGAGATTGCCAACATATCAGATGCACAATTCAAAACCCTGGTAATCAGGATGCTTACAGAATTGGTTGATTTTGCTCACAAATTAGATGAAAAAATGAAGGCTACAATAAGTGAAATGAAGAAAGATGCATGGGGAACCAACAGAGATGGGAGGAAAAATGGGACTCAAATCAATGGAGTGGACCAGAAGGAAGAAAGGAACAACCAAACAAAAAACGAGGAAGAAACAAGAAACAAAAAAAATGGGGAGAGGCTTAGGAACCTCCAGGACATCTTTAAACGTCCCAACATCCGAATTATAGGGGTATCAGAGGGGGAAGAAGAAGAGCAACCAGTGGAAAACTTATTTGAACAAATAATAAAGAACTTCCCCAATCTGGCAAAGGAAATAGTCTTCCAGGAAGTCCAGGAAGCTCAGAGAGTCCCAAAGAAGTTGGACCCGAGGAGGAACACACCAAGGCACATTATAATTACATTACCCAAGATTCAAATGAAGGAGAGAATTCTAGAAG
>PVKU01017710.1:0-10770 GCA_004027475.1 Anoura caudifer
CCACCAACAGTGCACTAGGGTCCCCTTTTCTCCACAACCTCTCCAACACTTGTTGTTTGTTGCTTTGTTTATGATGGCCATTCTGACTGGTGTGAAGTGGTATCTCATTGTGGTTTTAATTTGCATCTCTCTGATAGCTAGCGATACTGAGCATCTTTTCATGTGTCTCTGGATCCTCTGTATGTCCTCCTTGGAGAAGTGTCTGTTCAAGTCCTTTGCCCATTTTTTAATTGGGTTGCTTGTCTTCTTAGAGTGGAGTCATGTAAGTTCTTTATATATTTTGGAGGTTAAACCCTTGTCTGAGGTATCATTGGCAAATATGTTTTCCCATATAGTCGGTTCTCTTTTTTATTTTAATATTATTTTCTTTAGCCATGCAGAAACTTTTTATTTTGATGAGATCCCATTTGTTTATTCTTTCCTTTATGTCCCTTGCTTTAAGGGACATATCAGTAAAAATGTTGCTGCGTGAAATATCTGAGATTTTCCTGCCTATGTTCTCCTCTAGGTATTTAATGGTGTCACGGCTTATATTTAAATCTTTTATCCACCTTGAATATATTTTTGTGTGTGGTGTAAATTGGTGCTCGAGTTTCTTTTTCTTTTTTTGCATGTAGCTGTCCAGTTCTCCCAACACCACTTGTTGAAGAGGCTATTTTTACTCCATTTTATGTTGCTGCCCCCTTTGTTGAATATTAATTGACTGTAGAGAATTGGGTTTATTTCTGGGCTCTCTGTTCTATTCCACTGGTCCATGTGCCTGTTTTAATGCCAGTACCAGGCTGTTTTGATTACAGTGACCTTGTAACACAGTTTGGTATCAGGTATTGTGATCCCTCCTACTTTGTTTTTCTTTCTCAAAATTGCAGCAGCTATTCGGGGTTGTTTATGGTTCCATATAAATTTTTAAAGTGTTTGTTCTATGTCTGTGAAATATGCCATTGGTACTTTAATAGGTATTGCACTGAATTTGTAAATTGCTTTGGACATTTTGATGATCTTGATTCTTCTGATCCATGAACATGGTATATGTTCCCATTTGTTTGTGTCTTCCTTGATTTCTTTCTTCAGTGTTGTGTAGTTTTCTGCATACAGGTCTTTTACCTTCTTGGTTTGGTTTATTCCTAGGTATTTTGTTTTTCTTTTTGCTATATCCAATGGGATTTTTTTTCTTGATTTCTGCTTCTGCTGTTTCATTGTTGGTATAGAAAAATGCCTTTGATTTCTGGATATTGACTTTGGATCCCGCTATTTGGCCAAATTCATTTATTAGGTTGAGCAGCTTTTTGGCTGAGTCTATAGGATTTTCTACGTACACTATCATGTTATCTACAAACAATGATAGTTTTGTTTCCTCCTTCCCAAGTTGGATGCCTTTTATTTCCTTTTCTTGTCTAATCGCTGTGGCTAAGATTTCTAATACTATATTGAATAGAAGTGGTGAAAGTGGACATCCTTGTCTTGTTCCTGATCTTAGTGGAAAAGATTTTAGTTTTTACCCATTGAGTACGATGTTGGCTATAGGTCTCTCATATATTGCCTTTATTATGTTGAGAAATACTCCCTCTATTCCCACTTTGCTGAATGTTTTTATTATAAATGGGCATTGTACCTTATTAGCAAATGCTTTTTCCGCATCTATTGATATGATCATGTGATTTTTGTCTTTGCTTTTGTTTATGTGATGTATTACATTTACTGATTTATGAATGTTGAACCATCCTTGCATCCCAGGGATGAATCCCACTTGGTCATGGTGTATGATCTTTTTAATGTATTGTTGGATGCAGTTTGCCAATATTTTGTTGAGGATTTTAGCATCTATGTTTATCAGCAATGTGGGCCTGAAGTTTTCTTTCTTTGTTGTGTCTTTATCTGGTTTTGGGATTAGGATAATGCTGGCTTCATAAAAAGAGTTTGGGAATCTTCCATCATTTTGGATTTTTTCGAATACTCTGTGAAGGATAGGGGTTAGCGCTTCCTTAAATGCTTTGTAGAATTCTCCTGTGAAACCATCCAGTCCAGGGCTTTTGTGTGTCAGGAGTTTTTTGATTACTGCAGCAGATGAAATTGAAGCAGTAATCATAAAACTCCTGACACCCAAATATATATTTCTTAGTATCAATCACAACATCACATTCAGTCATATACTCAATGTCAGATTAACGTATCAATCTGAGAGTCTCAAAGGCAACTAATTTGTAAACTTTCTTCCTGATCTTGGCTGTTTTCCTCTGTTGCTTTTTTTTTTTTTGAAGAATTTTTTTAACATTTTATTTATTTATCTTTAGAGGGGAAGGGAAGGAGAGACAGAGGGAGAGAAATATCAGTGTATGGTTGCCTCTTATGTGTCCCTTGCCGGGAACTAGCCTGCAACCCAGGCATGTGCTGTGACTGCGAATCAACCACGATCCTTTGGTTCACAGGCCCGCGTTCAATCCACTGAGCTACACCAGCCAGGGATCCTCTGTTGCTTTTATAAGTGAGTGGTACCACAATCTGTGTTCGGATTAATCAGATAACCAGAGAGCATGACCATTTGAATTTTGATATCGGGTTGGTCAAAAATTCTGTTAAGTAAAAGGCACATTTTTCATTTTTACCAATAACTTTATTGATTTGGATATTTTGAGTATGTTGGCTATCTTCCACGTGGTATAACATTGACTGTTCTCAATTAATGTCTCAATTTGATTGCTATCAACTTCAATTGGTCTACCCAAATGCAGGGCATTGTCCAGAGAGAAATCTCCAGCACAAAATTTCTCAAACCACTTTCGACATGTTTGATCAGTCACAGCACCTTCTCCATACACTGCACAAATCTTTTTTTATGTTTCAGTTGCTTTTTTACCTTCCTTGAAATAATAAAGCACATCAAAAGTGTTGTGTATTTTCTTCCATCTTCATTGTTGAAATAGCTACATAAAAATTCACCAATATTCCTGTAAACCCTTCACCCTTTTTCCTTTACAGGAACAATTATGAAGGACACATGGACAATAACAGAGGTGGGGGGGTGGAAAACAGGGGAAGGAGGTGGGGAGGGCTTTGGGGGGAAAGGCAGAAAACTGTACTTGAACAACAATAAAAAAATGGTTAAAAAATTCACCAGTTTTGATGTTTCTTTTTAATGCATGCTGATATGACAACTGTCACAATACAGTCTAACAAAATTGTTTCAAATGAAGTAAAGACAACTAAGCACTACTAGAGGCATCTTAGGTGGGAAAAATGAACTTTTTGGCCAATCCAATATTTTGTAAACTGCTCACTTTCTCTACAGCATTATATTCAAAAAGGTGCAATCATGACTCACATGTAAATATAAAGTGAACATCTGTCAAAGAGTTTATTCAATTAATTGATTAACGAGGGAATGGATAGATGTTAAATAGGGCTGATTCAGAGAGCATTTAAAGGAGCTAGGTACTTACAGGCAATTAAATAAAGGAATGAAATATAAGATTGCAGGTCTGGATACAAAACTGGTTAATGTACTACAGGCTAATAAACTGTAATCTTTGGGGTTATGTGTTCTCCTAGACAGAAATTATTTGCACTTCTAACTGGACAAAATATGTAAGTTCAAAGAATTTCAGTAAGTGTAGATCTTAACAGTAAAGAGTGAGTTCAGTCAAGTCCATTTCCCTACATAATGCTTGGGTAGGTTTTCGCCTGCATATGAAATTGAGAGGTTGTGCTGCATATTTTTCCTTCCTCTCAACTTTGCATGTTTGTTTTTTTTTAACACTTTCTAATTCAAGCTACATCCATTTCTGGATTACTATATTAGTAGCCTAAATGTACCCATTCTTACCCCTCTAATTCACCAATATTAATATAAAAATAGTATTGTTTTTAGTCCTTATATATTTAAATTATGAAATATAATATGTGTAATGTATGAACTTAATAGGTATGTTTCAAACAATAATAAAATGAACATCTAAGTATTGGCCACTCAACAAGCAATAGAACGTTATTCCTACATTAGAAACCCCCATGTACCCCCTTACAGTTATATCCTTTCATCTGGGACAATATTAGTGCTGCTTATTTTTTTAAGAAATGGTTTATATATGTGCTTAAATAATAATTGTTTTTGACCTTTATATGAATAAAATCATTTGTATGTTTTCTATCTGTAATTTGCTTTTTTAACTCAATACCTATTGATTTCTGTTATTCTCATTGGTACATGTGTTACTAATTTATTCATTTATACTAGAGTATAGTATATTTATTTTTGTGCATGTGTGGGTATATTTTATTTTCAATTTTTAAAATGGTGGTAAAATACACATAAAATTTGCTGTTTAACTATTTTTAGTTGTACAATTCAGTGTTATTAAGTGTGTTGGCAATATTATACAACCATTACTACTATCCATTTCCAAAATATTTTCATCATCCCAATTAGAAACTGTGTATCCACTAAACAATAACCCCTCATTCTTTCCACCCTCAAGCCCTGGCAACTTTTATTCTATTTACTTTCTGTATCAATTTTTCTGTTTTAAGTACCTCATAGAAATAAAATCATACAATATTTGTCCTTTTGTATCTGGCTTATTTCTCTTACCATTATATTTTCAAGGTTCATCCACATGGTAGCATGTATTAGAATTTTATTCCTTTTATGGCTGAATACTGTTTTATCATATATGTATACTAGTTCGTTTTATCCATTTATTTGTTGATGATTGTTTGGGTTGTTTCCACCTTTTGTCTATTGTGTATAATACTGCTATGAACAATGATATACAACTATCTGTTTGAGTGCCTACCTTAGTTTTTTTGGTGATACACCTTGCTGGATCATATTATAATTTTATGCTTATGAACTTTTTGAGGAACTCCCAAACCATCTATCACAGTGGCTGTACCATTTTACATTCCCACCAGCAATGTACGAGGATTGCAATTTCTCCACATCTTTGCCAACACCTATCTTCTGTTATTTTGATAGTAGTCATCCTAATGGGTGTGAGGTAGTATCTGATTGCAGTTTGGATCAGTGAAGTTGTGCATCTGTTTTCTGCTTCTTGGCCATTTGTATATCTTTGAAGAAGAGTGAATTCAAACCCTTTGCCCATTTTTGAATTGGATTGTTTGTTTTTAAGTTGTAGGAGTTCTTTATGTATACTGAATATAACTTCTTAGCAGATATATGAGTTGTAATATGGTCTCCCATTTTGTGGATTACCTAATAGTTTTCTCTAATATACAAAGTTTTTAAATTTTCATGATGTCCAATTTATGTTTTTCTTTTGTTACCCATGCTTTTTGGTGTCTTACCTGGGAAATCATTGCCAAATTCAGTGTCCTGAAGATTTTGTCCTATGATTGTTTTCTAAAAGTTATAGTTTTAAGTCTTACATTCATAGGTGTTTGGTATTTTTAAGTCAATTTGTGTCTGGTATAGGCAGGGTGTAACTTTACTTATTTAGTTAGTTAGTTAAATGGATATTCGGTTTCCCCAGCATCATATGTTGAAAAGACTCCCTTTTCCCCATTGAATGGTCTTGGCAACCTGTTTGAAAATCAGTTGGTCAAACGCGTGAGGGTTTGTTTCCGCACTGGCTATTCCATTGGTCTGTGTTTCTGTCCCTGTGCCTGCAGCATACTGTTTGATTGCTATAGCTCTGCAGTAAGTTTTAAAGTTAGAAAATGTGAGTCCTCCAACTTTGTTCTTTTTCTTTCAAGATCGTTTTGGCTATTCCTGGTTTCTTCTGATTTCCGTATGAATTTTAAGATGGCTTTTTCTATTTCCGTAAAGAATGTGTTGGGGATTTTGGTAGGAATTGCACTGAGTCTTTACATTGCTTTGAATAGTATTGTCTTATTGACAGTAGCAGATCCTAATCTAGGAACGTGTGATATCTTTCCATTTATTTATGTTTCTTTATTTTCTTTTAAGTATTTGGTAACTTTCATTTGTTTTCTAAGCAGTGTTTAGTAGCTTTCAGTACACAAGTTTTCTACCCCTTGGTTAAATTTATTCCTAAATATATCATTCTTTTTAATGCTATTGTGAATGGAATTGTTTTCTTAATTTTCTTTTTTGGTTGTTTGTTGTTAGTGCATAGAGATGAAATTGGTTTTTGTGTGTTGATTTTGTATCCTGCAACTTTGCCGATTTCATTTATTAGCTCTAACAGGTGGGTTTTTTTTCTTAGCGTGAATTCTTTAGGATTTTCTAGATATAAGACCATATCATGTGAACAGAGTTTACTTTTTTGTTTACAATTTGAATACTTTTTATTTCTTTTTCTTGCTTAATTTGCTATATTTGACAGAAGTGGAAAAATCAGGGCTTCTTTGTCTTACTCTGTTTTAGAGGGAAAGCTTTCAATTGTTCACAATGGAGTGTGGTTAGGTGTGGGTTTTTCATATGTGGCCTTCAATGTGTTTAGGAAGTTCTGTTCCTAGTGTAAGTGTTTTTGTCATAAATGGGTATTGAATTTGTCAAATGCCATTTCTGCCTCAATTGAGAAGATGATGTGTTTTTTTTTCTGTTAATGTAGTAGATTACATTGATTAGTTATTATATGCTGAACAATGCTTGCATTTCTGGAGTAAATCCCAGTTGGTTACAATGTATTTGGCTGGCCAAAAATCTTTGTTTTTTTTCTGTAAAATAAAAAACACATTTTTCATTTTTGCCAATAACTTTATTGGTTTGGACATTTTGAGTATGTTGGCTATCTCTCACTATTGGCATCTAGTGGGCAGCGGTTGGGGTGCTGCTAAGCATCCTCCAGTGTGTAAGACAACTGGACTACAGTTAGTTTTAATTTGAGATTTTGTTTTTAATTATGTGTTTATGGCTATAAATACCTTTTGGTTTTGTTTGTTTTTTGTTTGCATTTTACTAAAAATATTTTAAAATTTCCCTTGTGATTTCTAATTAGATCCAGTTAAGCAATAAGAATGTATTGTTCGATTTCCCTCTATGTGTGAATTTTCCACTTTTCCTTCTATTATTCATTTCTAGTTTCATAGTCAGAAAAACCACGCAGTCCATTTAAAATGTATTATGACTTGTATTGTACCCTAACCTATTACCTGTCCTAGAGGATGTTCCCTGTGCACTTGGGGAGAATGCATATTCTACTTTGTTGGGAGGTGTGTTCTATATGTGCCTGTTAGGTCTAATTAGTTTACAGTGTTTTTCAAGTTATTTTTTTCCTTGTTGAACTCTGTCTGGTTTAAATTGGGGTGTTTTACCATTATTGTAGAATTGCCTGTTCTCCATTATATCCTGTTAATTTTTGTGCCATTTCCTATGAGTGTTTAGATTTAGGCAAGAGAGAAACCAATCCCTTGGGCAGCCCTGTGAAAGTCTGCACATTGGACGTATGTTGCAATCTTCTCTTTCTCTACTCACGGAGAAGCCAGGCATTGGAAATTTTTTCCTAGTTGCACCATGCTGAGCTGGAAGGGAGAGACTAAGCTGTGCCATGAATTTTCCTACCATCTTAGATGCAGTTGGTTTCCTACTCATCTAGGAGGCAGGAACCTCTTAACTGTTTTTCAAATTTTTTTTTTATTGTTCAAGTACAGTTGTCTCTATTTTCACCCCACTTCAGCCCCTACCCCACCCATCCCTGCCTCCTACCCTCGGACCTACCCCCTTTGGCTTTGTCCATGTGTCCTTTACACATGTTCCTGGATGGACCTTCCCCTATTTTCCCCCATTATCTCTCTCCTCCTTTGCCTCTGGTTACTGTTAGTTTGTGCTTTATTTCAGTGTTTCTAGTTATGTTTTGCTTGCCTGTTTTTTTTTTGTTGTTGTTGTTGATTAGGTTCCACTTATAGGTGAGATCATATGGTATTTGTCTTTCGCCACCTGGCTTATTTCACTTAGCATAATGCCCTCCACTTTCATCCATGCCATCATGAAGGGTAGGAGCTCCTTCTTTCTGCTGCATAGTATTCCATTGTGTAGATGTACCACAGTTTTTTGGGTTTTTTATTTTTTCATTCATTTATTGGTGGGCATTTAGGTTGCTTCCAGCACTTGGCTATTATAAATTGTGCTGCTATAGACATTGGGGTGCATAAGTTCTTTAGAATTGGTGTTTCAGGATTTTTTAATAAAAGTATTTGGTTTGTTTGTTGGTTTTGAACCAGTATTTCTGTTAAGGGCAAGGAGAGTCCATTGATGTACTGCCTATTGAATTTTTAAAGTGGAGATGTGAGTGGGTTCATATTTTGAAAATATTGCTTCAGCTGAAATGACCCAAGAGTGATAGATAAGACCCAAGAAACCCATTTAGGAGACGATTGGAGTAGATCTTCAAGAGATTATGATAGGTAGGCCTGGGTTGGTGGCTTTGGGTATGGAGAGATATTTAGAAGGCAACAAAAATTAACAAGGTTAATACATTGAATATGAGAAATGCTGGGGAGCTTTTATTTTTTTCCCACTAACTTTGTATTGTTGACTTTTGTTTTTAAAGATTCCATCTATTTATTTTTAGAGAGAGGGGAAGGGAGGGAGAAAGAGAGGGGAAGGGAGGGAAGTTTCTCACATAGAAACATCCATGTAAGAGAGAAACATCTATCCGCTGCCTCACGTACCTGCCCCGAGCCAGGACCACAAGCACAGCCCAGGCATGAACCCTGGCAGGGAATCCAACCAGCAGGCTTTCACTTTGCAGGACAACACTCACTCGGCTGAACTGCGCTGGTCAGGGCTTGACTCTTAATCCGTGTTGCACTGCTGTAGACTATGTGGTTAATCTGATGAAGATTCTTTGGAATTTCTTGAAGATTCTTTTGTAATCTAACACATGGTTATTTTTGTGAATGTTCTATGTGTCTATATATTTTCTACTTGTTGGCTATCTGAGTCTCTGTTCATATATTTACTTTGTTTTTAATACAACAAATTTTCAAACAGTTTAGCTGCTCATGGATTAGGTAAAATAGTTTTAAAGAATTTTCATGTAAAGAATCTTTAGTTAAGAATATTAAAGAACTTCACCTTAGGTTTAAAAAAGATAACTTAGAATTTGTCAACTTTGACAGAAGTCATTTTTTTTCCTGCTTCTGAAATTCCCAAGATAGCAACGATAGAAGTAGTTGCGGCAGCAGCAGCGTTAGTAGTAATAGTAATGGCAGCAGCGACAGCAGCAGTTAACCTTCATGGTGCCAGGCACCGAGCAAAGCTCTCTAAAGCAGTTAATGAATTTAACCCAGTCACGACTGTATGACATATTATTGTTCTCCTCATTTTGTAGGGGAGAAATGTAACACGCAGGAATGTTAATATGTTTGCCATAGTTGTGTTGTAGCCATATTGGCTTTAAACAAATCAAGGTAAGTTTGTTCAGTTGGACACACAAAAATTCACTTTCCCTTTCATTTTCAGTTACTAGAAAAGTTAAAGGAACGTTGGCTCTCCACTGGTTTATGGCATAACCTGGAGTTGGTGAAGACAGTCATTGCAGAACCACAGGGAGGAGAAAAAACTGATTTCGATGAATTACTGCAGGTGTACTATGATGCAATCAAGTACAAAGGAGATAAAGGTAATTGGAAATTATTGGACGATCAATGAAAAAATATTTTGTACTATAAAATGAGAAGTGGATGCTGTTAGAACTTTATTGGTATTATGTTTCTAAATGAATTGACTTAGAAGAATTATATTTTATACTCCTGAATAAAAAGAAAATAAGTTAAAGAAATTCTTTATTTGGAGCTGTCTCCTATAAATGTTTTCACTTGGGGAAACATTCGGCTATTATTCTATAGTCTCCCCTATATTACCTATGATGTGTTACAAAAGAAGGCAGAGAGAGCATGCATAAATTTAAGTATCTTACTAGCCAATGAGCCCTGCTTATGTTCTGTTATATAAAGTGAACTTGAGTTTTTCAATATAACTGAAGACTCAGTATCAAAGTTAGAGAATATCCATAAGGAGGTTGACAAGAAGGACTAATAGTAATAATTTATGAACAATGTAAGATCATAAAGATCCTATGATTGTCAATATCCTTGTATAGTAGAGTGTTCTATGTGTATTTTACATATTTTTCAATATAATATTGACTCAATATGATATATTGTACAAATTAAGAGTAACTTAAATAGTTTTGAGAACTTTGCATGCTGGTGGTAATGGTAATGATTGCAATTTCAATTTTTAAAGGTAAAACAGTTGGTTCACAATTGCCCAGTTCATGTGCAAGTTGCTGCTCTTAAGTGGTTTTACTGTTTAAGTTTGTGGGTGATACACAGCTTGTAAGGTGGTTTCCTGCCACGTTGCACCTAAGTGTAATTTTGTTTCCTTGTCTGTTTAAAGACATTAAACTTTTCACACTCTATCTCATAATAGTTTTAATTTTGATTCTTTTAAGCTTACTACTATGATTACTTAAAAATCAGAGCTTTTCAAAATGACAACAATAAGCAGTTTTGGGGAATTTTGAGCGTGCTTTGAAAAACGTCTGTATTCTGTTGCTTAAGATGGAGCCCTCCTGGTAGCGGTTTGCCGTGGAAAAGTGAGCGAGGGTCTGGATTTCTCAGACGACAATGCCCGCGCTGTCATTACAATAGGAATTCCTTTTCCAAATGTGAAAGATCTTCAGGTAAGCCTTCAAAGTCTTAAGAAATTTGATTTATCATAGAAGTTGTTGATTTTGTGTAAAGTTAGTTATATGTTTTTCTTGTATCTTCGAACATTTTATTGCAATTCTGTGTTGACTCAATGAGTGAGAAAGGTTTAATATTTTTAACTTACACTGTCTTTTG
>PVKU01017711.1:0-10756 GCA_004027475.1 Anoura caudifer
CAACTGTGCATCCTGGAAAGGCTGTGCGAAAGAAAGGGACCAGGGAAAAAGAGGGACCGGGCTGGGGCAGCCACAGGGTCGGGGAGAAAACGTTACAAGAAGAGACGAAGGTGCAAGAGGAGGGAAGTCCGGGAAGATGCCAGGTTTGGGATTCAGGATACTCAGGAAGATGTGTAGGTGGGGGAGGGGAGAGGCACACCTGACCTTGAGGATGAAGGAATGATACGGACTGTGGCGACAGAGGTGGGCTGAGGTGAGGGTGGTGGGAGACCGCATCCGAGACGGTGCTGAGAATCTCAGCGAAGTGGAAGAGATGGTCTGACGAGAGGGGGAGGGTTCAGCCCCAGGGAGGAGCAGGAGTGGAGGCTGAGCTGGAGGCTGGGTCCCGTCTGCCCTCAGCTGAGCATCAGGACGGTCGGGAGCCGCACCGGACGGTAAAGCGGGAATGATTATTCCTGTACCGTAGGTCCTTAAATGTCCAGTCCCCGTTAGATGGTAGTTACACGGAATCCCGATTCCAGAGGTGGTTTCCATTCAGCGTTTGCAGAATTCATCTCCTCACACAAATTCAGGCTCACGCAGCAGCCTCTCTTTTCTCAAAGACCCATAAGGTTGGGATGCAGATTGTAGGCAGCCTTTCCTTTTGTGAACAGCTTAGTTGAGCGGCTTAACCAAGTGATGGGGCTTAGTTTGAGTGTTTGGTGGATCTGTTAGAAGTGTTTTAAGGGTTTTGCAAGTTTAATAGAAATTTAGTTGTTTTTTTTAATTTATTTTTTAGAGAGAGGGGAAGGGAGGGAGAAAGAAAGAAAGGGAGAGAAACATGGATTGATGTGAGAGAGAAACAGCAATCAGTTGCCTCTTGTACCTGCAACATAGGCATGTGCCCTGACCGGGGATTGAACCCTCGACCTTTTGCTTTGTGGGACGATGCCCAGTCAACTGAGCCACACTGGTCAGGGCAGAAATTAAGTTTTTAAAACTTTACATACCTCTGTCTACCTACACCTTTTACTTGTAACATAAAGTATGATATATGTACAGAAAAATGCTGTTATGTGCCTCATTGGATGAGTTTGCACAGACTGAGTACAGCTGTGTGAACCACCGAGATAAAGAAGTGGGGTGTTACCTGCCCCCTTCAGGAGCTCCCTGGTGTCTCCTAACACTCTCAAGCCCCTCCCCCCAAGACAATCCTTGTCCTGATTTCAAGCTGAAATATTAAGTTAGGGTATGTGATCGTGTCATCCACAGATTTGAACACAGTGGAGGCCACCATAGTGTTAGCCAGGTAACTTCTTGTGCAGGTCTTGCAATAAGATGGGCTCAGCTGTTGCCTTGCAAATGTGGCATTAATTAGGAGGGCTGCAGCTTGGCACCGTCTGCGGCTCCAGCTCTGCTCGCTGCTCTCGGGAACTCGCACACGCCGCCCCCACTGCTGCCGGGGGCGGGCTCGGGTGGATTTGCTCACTCTCCCTGACACCCCCGCGAGTCTCTGGGAGCCTGGTGCGCCACAGGCAGCTCTGGAATCTGTCCCAGGTCCTCAGTGCCTTCCGGCTTCTGCGTTCAACCCCGGGAACACGATGTGAGCGTTAGGTAACCTGAAGACCTCTTAGTGTGGAGGTACAGGTTTCCTGGTGCTCGTCTTCCCACCTCGAGCCTGAAGAAGTGGTTTCGCTGGCCTGCAGATATATTTATTTATTTTTAAACGTTAAGCGAATTGCCGGCGTTAAGAAAAGCGTGAGGTTCCGCATCAAGATGAGGATTTCCGTTCTCTTGTGGAATGGCGGGAGACCCACTTTCCTGTGCTGGGTGTTGGCTACATCGGGCTCTGCGACCCCCTTTTCTGGGCCATGTGCCCCTTATTTTGTGAGGTTCCCTCCTGGGCCTCTTTCCCCCCTTAGCTTCGGTGGAATTTCCTGAGGTTGCTAAAGTGAGGACTTTAAGTAAATCTGCAACTTTTTGTAAGTTCGACTCAGTACCAAGCAATTTACATAATTTCCAGCAAATGCATTGTCTGATTGTGGACCATGAGCTCCAGCCAGAACCAGCAGGCATGGTGTTTTGTTTGTAATTTAAACACTTTTTCTCAATCTAACTCTTGTTGGATAGGTCACACTGTCACTGGTTCAAAATTTATTGATAGAGTGTGTGACCCGGTCAGTTTGGAGACCCCAGCCTGGACTGTCTGACCAGTGGGGCCAAGTGCACGGGGCTTGAGGCCGGCACACCCATGTGTGAATCCCAGTGCCACGTCTCACTAACAAGTGGCCTTTGCAGGTTCCGTGGTCTCGAGGTTCAGCGTCCTCATTTGCAGAAGGGGTTGTTGGGGAAGTTAAGTGCCATAGTGCCCGAACGGTGCTTGGTACAGAACTTGGCGCAGAGTGGCAGTCAATAAATATTAGTGCCCTCTGATGTTAATATGGGTGTTGTTGTCTTCCGTGGAAGCTTATTTTATTTACTACTTCATCTTGTGAAAATTGGTCAACATGGGGGCCACAAGTTACCCAAGAAATTCAGTGGGGTGAACAGGGATTCTATAGTGAAGGACTTAAAAACAGGGAGGTGGGTTGTGGGTAGGGCAAGTTCACTGCTGTTTTGTCCTACTTGGTGCGAACACGTTGATAAATAAAATCCCAGTTCGGCTCTGCCGCGGTTTCCCCACACAAGCAGACAGCAGGGCTGAGGTAGGTGGATGGGGGTGGGCTGGGGGTGGTTACCTGTCCTCATCCGCTGCTCTCTGCAGGCCACCCCATGAAGGTGCAGGACGTGTCACTGCTTCTCAGCTGGGCACCACCACCTGCCAGGACGTTTGGTGTCATTGTCACAACACAGGGGACGTTCTAGACGGCAGGTGGGGGTCAGGGATTGCAGAGAATGGGGACCTCTAGATGCCTGCCTTTGGGCTGTTGTAAGGCCTTTATTATGTTTTTAAGTTGAAGTTGTGTTTTAGAACATCTTTGGTCTGGGAGAGACTTCCCTCCCTGCCCCTGACAGAAGGAGCGATTGTGTCCGGACAGAGAGGGTTTAAGATCCTCCCTGAGGGCTCCCTGTGTTCCCAGTGTAAATGGTGCTACTGACCGGGAGCCTCGTTCTCTGAGAGGCCACTGATTCCGCTGGAGCAGTCAGCCAAGGCTTCCATGCAGGCAGAAGAAAAAAGATGTTTTTTAAAGAACAAATTCTAACCAGTGTTTCAAAGCAAAGAATAAAAAACCTCACTCTGTAAACGTAACAATGAATAGAATGTGCTATTTGGTTTCATGTTCTTATGTGAAACCTGTTGAGGAAGGGAGAAGATGAGAAAAAAGATTTTATTTATTTATTTTTAGAGCGAGGTGGGAGGGAGAAAGAGAGGGAGAGAAACATCAACTAGTTGCCTCTTACATGCCCTGCCTACTGGGGACCTGGCCCACAACCCAGGCATATACCCTGGCTGGGAATTGAACTAGCGACCCTATGGTTCTCAGGCCAGCAGCCACACCGAGGGCTAACTTTTTTTTTTTTGGCGGGAAAAACATATATAACAGAAAATTTACCATTTCAATAATTTTTAAGTATACAGCTCAGTGGCATTCATTGCAACATTTTTAACTTCTCTTGGTTTCTCTTTGGGGAGCTCAGGCTCCCTCAGCACTTCCCTCCCCACCACTTGCCCCAGGCTGTGGTTCAGTGAGCTGCAGGTCCCTCAGCCCAGGGGGGCCAGGGAGGCCTGGGAGTCCTGGCTATTAGGAGAGGCTTTCTCAGGGTCTGTAAAGGATTCTGCAGAAGGTGTAGTAACTAGTCTCCGCTTTCGGAGGCAGTCGGGGAGGGTTCTTCTGTCTGCGTAAAGATCACACTCTTCATTCACACTTCTCTGAGTATGGGATGGGCAAGAAAAGTTTTTTTTTTTTTTTTTTTTTTTTTTTTTTGCTGTTTTGTAGAAACGCAAATGAAAGGGTTTGGGAAGAAGTAGATACGGAAACTGTTTAACCATCATGCTTTACGGTTGCTTCAGTACTTCATTGATCTTTGGAAAGGGACCAAAATGAATGCACTGCTGTAGACACTTCCATCTCCTCCTCGCCTCCTTCCTGATTGTCGTGAGGTCCAGGATTGCCTTTATTTTTATTCCCCATCTTATCTTTTTGGAACTTGGAACGAGGGAGGGGGGAGAGAGAGAGAGGGAGGGAGGGAGGGGGAGGGAGGGGTTGAGGTTTACTTTAATACGTGCAGAGTCAGTAATGTATTTAATGTTTCGAAAGAACAGTGCAGAAATCAGTCTTTGTATTGAATACCTAATCAGGTGACTTAAGAAAGATTCTCAAACCCACCCACACATGTTATTGCTTCACATACCAAATTATTATTCTTTCTATAATTATTTCTCTGAGTGGTAAGAATATCTTTAACTCGGGCTTTGAAAACCCAGCCTCCCTAATGAAGTAAGGGATGTAAGCAAGGGTCAGCTTGTCTCCTTAGTCTTAGGTGAAGAGCTGATGAGGAGTCTCTTAATGGATAGAGCAGGGTGTCACCGCCACCAGCCCCCGATACATTTTAGTGCCACTCGGAGTGGGACAGCCAGGTGGTAGGCACCTTCTGATGTGATGTCATAGGAATGCAGAGGACCACCTCGAAAGTATTCTTGCCCAAAATATTGACCCAGAATCTCATGCAGGCTCTCGATCTAGCGATCAGTTTATAGATTTGGGGGTTAGAAGAACATGTTAAATGACCCCAGGAGAATGTATTCAGGCAAATACAAATTATGGGCTGTCTACAAAGCCAGATGACATTTTTCTTTAACAAGTAAATAGTGAGAACTTAAACACAGAAAGAAAAAAAAAGAGGGAGAACTGTTCTAGAGTAAAAGAGACTTGGGGGAGGTATCAGCCAAAGCTGCGTGTGCCCCTGGGGTGGGTCCTGACGTGAAGACAGCAGTTGTGCAAAAATATTTTGAGGCCATGGAGGAAAGCTAAGTATGGAATGGATAATGAGATGATGCAAGGAGTTATTTTTTAATTTTGTTGGCTGGGGTGATGATTGTGGTTATGAGTTTGAGAAGTCCTTCTCAGATGCTGCAGTGTTTATTAGCGGAGTGAGCGGTGTCTGGGATTTGCTTTAGTTTAGTTAAACACAGTAGTGTTGTGGGGGATGGGCGAAGTGAGTGGGGCCAGGAAGTCCGTGTGGAACCTGGGTGATGGGTGCTGGTCTTTCAGCCTCTGTGTGTTTGAAAATTTCGTAATGAAACATTAACAATGCTGAAATTGGTTTCTTGGCGGCATTTAAACACTTTAAACGGGAAAAACAAATAGAGGACTCTTTATACCGTTCGAGCCTCTGTTTCGGGAAAATTGCCTTTTGGCTTATCTGTATATTTTGGTCTGGTGAATTTCTTGGCAAATTAGTGTTTATGTTAACTTCTTGTCATCCCTCATCCCAAGGCAGCCACAAATAAACCAACAGAAATCATAATTACAGAGACTTAGAGAGTTAACACTATGGGTAATTGCTAATCAGTAGGCTCTTCATACCAATAAGCAGACAGAAGAGGGGGTTTGGGAAAGATTGGCAGCGAATGGAAGTTAATAAAGGATGAGAATAATTTGTGTGCTTGACTGAACTGGGTGGTAGAAAAAGTATACGTAAATATGCACTTTATTTGCTATTGGCCCCTTCTGACTGCAGCAGAATGCTGGGCTGTCCTGCCATCCCTTAAATGAATGCCGCTCTCTGGGGGCTGGGAGTCAAACTTTCCTGTCTCTCTCTTCCTTGGTGGGCTCATTTGACTTCAGTGATTGTCTTTCTGCACGTAGTCACCCAATCTGTATCCTCGGCCCAAATTGCTCTCTTGAGAACTAGAATCACATCTCCGCCCGCCCACCTGGAATCGGCTCCCTGCCTCCCACGCCGGCCTCCCCCGAGCCATGCTCCCCTGGCTGGCTCTGCACCGTGCACACCAGCTCTTTTCACATCTGCCAAGATCTTCCCCACTGCAGGCCTTGCACATGCCGTCCCCTCTGCCTGGAGCAGTCTCCCACTCTCTTTTTTTTCCCCAGCACCTCATCCTCAGGTCTTGACTCAGACATCTCTTCACAGCCACCTTCCTTGACCTTCTCGGTCCTTCCTGCTTGGCCACAGCACCTTGCTCATTTCCTTAGCAATCTTCTCAGTCCATGATTACTGCCTGTCTCCTCTTCTCTACTGTAAGGCCTCTGAGCAGAAGGCCTTTCTGTCTTAGTTGACACTTCATACTCTGTCCATAGCTTCTGTGATCAGAAGGTGTTTGTTGGATTTATAAGTGATTGAATGAATGAATGAACAAACATGTTAGGCGTTGAGCTAGACATGAGAGACAGACTCATAAAAGAGACAGTCTTTTCCTTCAGGCAGCTCAAACACAGTCTACTAGGGAGGCAGAAGGACAAGCCAGAAATTACAACTGAGATTTTATGAGAAAAGCACACACGGAATTCTGGGGAGGGTGGAAAATGGGAAGTCTGAGGGCATGACAGGAGTCAGGAAAGGAAGGGACAGCTATTCCCAGGAGAGGGAACAGCCTTTGCAAAGGCGTGGTGGTCAGAGAAAACACTGAATGGCTGCAGGGGGGCGTGGTTGTGGGGTAGGTGACAGAAGCAAGACCAGCAGTGACCGGGAGAGGAGGGCTGTCACAGGACAGCGGAGCACTTTCGATTTCTGAAGGCTGTTAGGAACCATTGGAGGACCTTAAGACGTATCTTAAGGACCTTAAGCTGTATCATGAGGGTGATACACTTTGATAAACTTCAGACAGATATGGATTGATCAGATCTGCATGTTAGAAAACTCCAGATGGGTGGGAGGAGCTACAGGCAGCTTCGGGGTCATGTCTGGTGGGGAGAGACCAGGGCCCGGTCCGATTTTTGTGTCTGGGGACACACTTCTGATCAGGGCAGGGGCAGCTGCAGCCTTCCCCAGCACGGCTTTCCCTGACTCTAGAGCCCGGGGCTGGGGTCCACGGGAGGTGGTGTCACACAGCTGGGGCGTCACCGTGCACCAGCGGAGAACTGTCATGTTGGAGGTGCTCAGCCCTTGCCAGGCTCCTGCCCTTTGTGTGCGGGGCGTCTGGCATCACTCAGGAAGCATGATGGAAGCGGTCTCATTTGTCATGTGGAGGAGTGTTCATGGATGCTCTGGGCTCTCCTGGTGCTTGAACCAAAGTCAGGGTGAGTAAGGAAGCAGGACCCATGTCCAGGGTCTCAGGACGTCTCTATCTCCTGCACCCTGAAAGCCCCTCTCTTCATGGAGGCCGGGCCAGGTCCAGCCCTGAGCAGGGAATGGTAACGGCCCAAGCTGAGTGGTGGTGATCAGGGAAGCGACTTGAGAGTTAACTGGAAGAACCTGACTGTGCGAGTGAGTTATTACCTGGAATATGAGGGGGAATAAGGCTTCTCTTTTTTTTTTTTAATATATTTTATTGATTATGCTATTACAGTTGTCCCATTTCTCCCCATCATTCCCCTTCACCCTGCACACCCCCTCCTACCCACAGTCCCTCCCTTTAGTTCATGTCCATGTGTCATAAGTTCTTTAGCTTCTACTTTTCCCACACTATTCTTGCCCTGCCCCTGTCTATTTTCTACCTACCATCTATGCTACTTATTCTCTGTACCTTTCCCCCTCTCTCCTCTTCCCACTCCCCTGTTGCTAACCCTCCATGTGATCTCCATTTCTGTGATTCTGTTCCTGTTCTAGATGTTTGCTTAGTTTGTTTTCTTTTTTTTTTGGGGGGGGCGGGCTTGGTTGTTAATATCTGTGAGTTTGCTATCTTTTCACTGTCCTATTTTTTATCTTCTTTTTCTTAGATAAGTCCCTTTAACATTTCACATAATAAGGGCTTGGTGATGATGAACTCCTTTAACTTGATTTTATCTGAGAAGCGCTTTATCTTCCCTTCCATTCTAAATGAAGGCTTTGCTGGATAGAGCAATCTTGGTGTAGGTCCTTGCCTTTCATGACTTGGAATACTTCTTGCCAGCCCCTTCTTGCTTGTAAGGTCTCTTTTGAGAAATCAGCTGACAGTCTGATGGGAACTCCTTTGTAGGTGACAGTGCCCTTATCCCTTGCTGCTTCTAGAATTCTCTCCTTCATTTTAATCTTGGCTAATGTAATTATGATGTGTCTTGGTGTATTCCTCCTTGGGTCCAACTTCTTTGGGACTCTCTGAGCTTCCTGGACTTCCTGGAAGTCTATTTCCTTTGCCAGATTGGGGAAAATTCTCCTTTATTATTTGTTCAAATAAGTTTTCCACTGGTTGCTCTTCTTCTTCCCCTTCTGGTACCCCTATAATTTGGATGTTGGGATGTTTAAAGATGTCCTGAAGGTTCCTAATCCTCTCCTCATTTTTTTGAATTCTTATTTCTCCATTCTTTTCTGATTGGATGTTTGTTTCTTCCTTCTGGTCCACTCCATTGATTTGAGTCCCAGTTTTCCTCCCATCATTATTGGTTCCCTGTGCGTTTTTCTTCATTTCACTTATTGTAGCCTTCATTTTCTCATCTAATTTGTGATCAAAATCAACCAATTCTGTGAGCATCCTGATCACCAGTGCTTTGAGCTGTGCATCTGATAGGTTGGCTATCTGTTGGTCACTTAGATGAATTGGCTCTGGGGCTTTGATTTGTTCTCCCATTTGCGCCATTTTTGTTTGTTTGTTTGTTTGTTTGTTTTGGTCTGGTTGTGGCTGTTATGTAGTGAGGAGCAGAGCCTTAGGTGTTCCCCGGGGCGGGGCAGCCCAGGTGCCAATGATGCTGTA
Source organism: Anoura caudifer (assembly GCA_004027475.1). Classification (NCBI taxonomy): domain Eukaryota; kingdom Metazoa; phylum Chordata; class Mammalia; order Chiroptera; family Phyllostomidae; genus Anoura; species Anoura caudifer. Next base: position 8,768 of record PVKU01017711.1, read on the forward strand.
TGTGGGGGCGGGGTCCGAGAGGGAACAATGGCGCTTGCTCCGCTCTCTCTGATATTCCCGTCCCTTCTGCCACTTCCCCTGGATTATCTGCATGTGAATATGGGATCACCTGGTCATCCAGCTGCTTTGCTCGGCTTCACTGGGTCTGCGTCATTGTCACCCCATGCCCGGGGTCCGCTAGCCGCTGCCTGTGTGCCTGGGGTCTGCTACCCGCTGCTGCCTGTGCTCCCAGGTCCTTCAACCTTCACTTTTTCCTGCCCCAACTCCACCCCTCTTACCGGTCTGGATGAATGGTTGTTGGACTTGCGTACAGTTCAATTTTCCATCAGTTCTGGTTGTTTTCTTGTTTTTAAATCTGTTGTCCTTAATTTTGGTTGTGCAAGGAGGCACAGTGTGTCCACCTATGCCTCCATCTTGGCCAGAAGTCCTGTCGCTTCCAGGGTTTTCTTTTTAATCCCCATCCAAGGATATGTTTATTGATTTTAGAGGGGGGGAGGCAGAGAGAGAGAGAAAGAGAAGCATCGATGTGAGAAACAAACATCGATTGATTGCCTCCTGGACAAACTATTGGACCCACAACCTAAGCTTGTGCCCTGGCGGGAATCAAAGCAGCAACCCCTTGGTGCACGGGGACGACGCTCCAATCGTTTGAGCCACCTGGCCAGGGCAGGATCCCGGTTTTTTTAACGGCAGGCTGGATACTTAAGTGGAGTTGTCTATAGTGGGCAGTTGAGTCTGTGACTCAAAATCACCCTGGACTTTTTCTTCTCTCTTGGCCCCATCTATACCGTCAGCTGCTAAGGTTTACCTGGTGTCTGACCTTTGTGTGGTCGCTTTTGCTTCTAACTTCTTCTCCATTCCCGACTGACCTTTGTCTCCATACGCCTGGCCCCCTCCACTGTGTCCCTGAGCGTGAGGCAGGTCCCCGTTTTGTGCTTCACTCTGCCAGGCTGATTCTTCTGCATTTACCTTTGATAAAAGGGCCACTTTGCTCAGAATATCCAGTGGCTTCTCATTGTCTACCGGCGTTCTCACACTCCTTGCCAACTTTCGTGGTGTTCTCCGTGACCCGTGGGGCCACTGCTGTCTGTGACACAGGCACATCCCACATTGTCTAGACTCGGAGCCTTTGTCCTCGTGGCTGCTCCTAGCCAGAATGGCCCCCTCCTCTCTCATTACATCTCCTGCTCCCTGGATGTAACATAAAAGCTCAAGCTGGAGCTGAATTGAGGGACTGAGACTCTAGCATAAGCCACGCACTGTTTGTTGGGATTAGTCCCGCCCATCGAGACAGCTGGGTCTCTCGGTCACTTTGTTCTGGGCTTGGACATTTGTGTGGAGAGTGGCGGCTGCTGGCCCCTGGGCTTCGGGGGGGAAAGTGCCTCTTCATGCTTAGTCAGAGAATGTCGCGTGCCACTGTGCGTAATCGGAGACGACAGATTATCTTGAGGCGGTGGTGTCCTTTTCCCTGTTAGGGGGGCTGTGTTTTGAATTAAATTATTTTAGAAACAGATGGCTGACTGAGAATTTTTTGCTCCTTTGTTCTTAGTGAGTCGAGTCTTTCGTTTGTTTTGGTTACTGAAAGTGCTGACAGGCTTGCTCTCCAGGTTGTAAAGAGGGTTGCATTTTTCTTTAGGAGAGAATAAAACAGAACAAAGTGAAACACAACATCTGCCGGTAAATGGTCTGTATCATGCTTTGAATTGCATCAACAGTTTGATATCCTTATCTCCTTACGTGAGAAAATCATGCAAAAAACCCAGGGAGCCCCTGCATCCCGCCATGAATCCGATGCTGATGTTTTAAGTATAATAGTGTGCATTTTTAGAAGGCTTTGTGGTACCATTATTTCAGTGTACGGTTTGTTGGATTGCAGTTTGTTTTTTTCCTGAAGTTAGCCATTAGTTCTCTTCTTGTTTCAGTGAAGTCACTAATTGTCATCTCTGTCCCCATCTCTAGCCAAGGAAAGGGAAGGTGTGACTAATTGTT